>JAFLJL010018196.1:36616-55622 GCA_018398815.1 Conus ventricosus
TGGTGACTTTTTTTTTTTTGTGGACACTTGATCAAGTGATATGTCCAGTTCATCTTAGACAGCATGATAAAGTGATATTCTCAGTTCTTTTTGGACAGATTTTTTTTTGGTCAATTTGGACAGTGTGGAAAAGTGCCTTTGTTAGTCTCTTTTGGACAGTGTGGGAAAAGTGCCTTTGTTAGTCTCTTTTGGACAGTTGGGAAAAGTGTCTTTGTTAGTTCTTTTGGACAGTGTGGGAAAAGTGCCTTTGTTAGTCTCTTTTGGACAGTGTGGGAAAAGTGTCTTTGTTAGTCTCTTTTGGACAGTGTGGGAAAAGTGCCATTGTTAGTTCTTTTTTTCATTGTGGTAGTTCCTTTTTGTCATGGTGGTTAGGTGCTGTTGTTAGTTTCTTTAAGACAATTTGGTACAGTGCCATTGTTAGTTTCTTTTGGACCACGTAGTACAGTGCTTTTGTCAGCTTCTTTTCAACCATGTGGAAAAGTGACTTTGTTCTCTTTGAATAAAGTGGACGTGATTATGGTATTGATCAGTTAGCATGTAAGAACAGCGCCTCTGGTGATAGAAATGATAACAATTTAAAATTAGCTGATTCTGTAATCAGTTTAATCATTATAAAAACAGGATAACATACATTTATGCATACAACTGGAATGAAAGCATCTCTCTTCCCCTGAAAATGGATAACTGTCTCTTCTGTCTCAGATTACGGAGTTCCAGATGCCGACAAGATACAAGCTACTGGTGGACGACTATCGAAAAACTTGTGCAGGTAGGCAGTGTGATTAATGGTCAGTGCACTAGGCATCAACCATAATATCTGGAATGTGCCGACAGAAATACTACCACTGAGATGAAACAAAAAAGTATCTCAGTAGAAACCTGGTGGGTAGCATCACCTTTACAGCACATCTTAACGGCCAACTGTGCTGTGTGACACGAGGCCTGTGTAGGCAAAGTGCAGTTCAAAGACAGTGGTAAAATGAGATCCAGGCTTAAGTGGAGACATTGCCTTTCACATCATTTCAGTATCATAACATCTAGATTTTGGGCAAAGAAGAACAAGAGACAGAAGGTAGACTTAATGTTTTGACTGACTTTCACTGTCGGTTTGTTTTTTTTTAATACAAATGTGCTGTTAAGTTGTACCTGCAGAGTTAATCAGACTAATCAGTTAATGTACTTGAGACAACATCCAGATGGGCACCTAATATTCAAACAAGAATCAGACAATTGACTGTATATCACTGTGAGTAAGTTTGCTTGTGTAAGCAAACTTGGGAAATATCTTTTCTACACTTAAACAAAAATATCGATGTCAAATACAGTGGCTCTTCTGCATTCAAATGAAGATATCTAATGTCAAAGACAGTGGCACCTCTCTGTTATGACTTTGAAAAATCAGGCCTAGAGTTGTACCACAGCCCAGATGTTCATACCACCCTCACTTTCACCTGTCGCAGAGTCTTGAAGACCGTTAGGGCACCATTGTGTGACTTTGCAACCAGCTTCCTCCATTCCTTCCAGTTCTCGGACGCTCTTAGGCAGTTGCTGAGTGCATGGGTGAAACCACACGTCCGGAAAATCCGGAATCCGGATTTCGTATTGGTCGTTTGTCCGGAAATCCGGACATCGGCGTTCGTTGTGGTCGATTTTCCTTTTTTGGGTAGTTTTCGGTGAAGCTGCGTTCTTGAACAACTCGCGCATGCGCGTCCAAGTTGTTGCAAAACTTGTCTGCCGATTTGCGCCATTTTCACGATAGCCTACAGCGTGTTCACGTCGCACGTCTTCACGTCGCAACGATCTTCTTCACGTCGGAACGATCCCGTCGACCTAGATCTAGTCTGAATCTGCTACTCTTCATTCTCTTCTTTGAGCACGATGCCGTTTGTGGCTGTGAATGAAGACACGTCGCTGATCGATGCTTCTGTCCCCAACAAATGGTCTTGGCGATGGCTGACGAAAGAGGTCCGGACAATGATGGCGAAATGGGAAAGGGCGACACATTTCTGACTTGGTGCCGCAAAACCACAGCTGCTGGCGTTGCCGGTGCATCGTCTGCTTGCAGGACATCAAGTATGGAAGCTCTGGCATAACGGCACTCAAATAGCATGTCAAATACAAGAAACACCAGGAAAATGCAAAGGTAGGCAACGCTCTCTCTCTCTCTGTCTCTCTCTCTCTCTCTCTCTCTCTCTCTCTCTCTCTCTCTCTCTCTCTCATCATGTTGCTATGTTGAATTGTCTGTATGAATGATATGTGCTGAAGTAATGTATGCTTGACAAGGACAGATTGTAAGACTAGGCTTTGGCCTAAAATCTTCATCCTTGGGTATTAAAGATCAATCAATCTCTCTCTCTCTCTCTCTCTCTCTCTCTCTCTCTCTCTCTCTCTCTCTCTCTCTCTCTCTCTCTCACACACACACACACACACACACACACACACACACACACACACACACACACACACACACAGTTTTTAGAATAGGAGTGGGTGGTCGGCTTTTATTGTGGGTTTGTTTTTTTTTTTTTTTGGGGGGGGGGGGGAGGGGTTGTCAAAATAGTGTGCTAGATGAACATAGACGGATGCTCCTGAAAAGGAAGGCTTGTGTTCAGAGCACCATTAGAAAGTTTTTTAAGTAGGTATAAGAGGACACATGCTTCAAAGACTTGTGAGCTGTGTATACTACATTGGACATATGAATGTATAGACTTCCAGGATACCTTGCTTGAGCATCTGGGCTTGGACACTTTCTGCAAGGTTTTGTGTTAATATGTGCTGTATGGACTCCTTCATGAATGTGATCGTGTGGGCTATAAGAATACTGTTCTTGGACATCTGCATTGTAAATATTATTTGAACACCTGTGGGTTTGTTTGTTTTTTGGATAGTGGGCTTTTTCAATTTTGTAACTGCTCAGTGATGAACATCTGGACACCTGCTGCTGCTGGATAATGCTGAATACATTCCTTGGACAAGTAATGCACCAGTCTGTAAGTAAATTCTGCATAACATACAAATTATGCTGGTTTAGTGATTTTTATTATTCTTTATGATTCACAAGTTTTCTTTTCTTTTTTTTTTTTTTTTTTTTTTTTTTTGGGGGGGGGGGGGCAGCATAAGTTACTCTGGGACACAACATTAGTCTTATTTCACTTATAACAACATGCTGAAAGTACCTCAAAATGGTCTGATTTTAATAACGAAAATGTAAAAATGCTTCAGCTTCAGGGGCTTCGCCCCCTGACCCCCGACAAGGGGCTCTGCCCCTTGACCCCGCCCAGGGGGCCGGAAGGCCCCCTGGACCCCCACCTTTCAGGATTTTCAATTTTCCCAGGTTTCACCCATGTGAGTGTGAGGCCAGTCCATTCATTGATGTTGTCCTCCTGTCTCTTTCTCCGTCTTCCTCTCCTGTCTCCTCACACTTTTCCCTGTAGAATGGTTTTGGCAAGCCCTGTTGATCTTGATACATGACCATACCATCTCATTTTCCTTCTTTTCACTGTCGACAAGAGTTCTTAGCATGGTCCAATGGCTTGCCTTACTCTGGAATGGACCTCCGGATTGGTAATGTGGTCTTTGTATGAGATGCCAAGGATCTTACAGAGCATCTCATCTCTAACGACTGAATCCTTCTCTCAAGTTCAGCTGTCAGAGTTCACATCTCACAGGCATATGGCAATGACCAGGGAACACATCAGTCTGATCTTGGAACTGATTGTGCTGTTTCTGTCATTCCAGATGGGTCTTGGTCAGGCTAGTGCTGCTGTGTTTGTGCAACTCTGGAGAGCACTTCAGGTTTTGATCCCTCGTCTGGAATAATTGCCCTGAGGTACTTGAAGCTCTGAACTATCTCTAGTTTTTATCCATTGATAGCAGTGTTAGTGCTGATGCCGTGGTGTTGTTGATCATCAGTTTTGTCTTTTCAGCGCTAATCTCCTTGTCGAATGCTGCAGAACACTTGTCAAGGTGCTCTGCTAGATTGGCTAGTTCCTGCTCTTCTGCTAGCCTGTGGATGTCACTGGCAAAGCATAGGTTTGTTACTATCCTGCCACCAATACTCACCGAGTCCTAATGTCCCTCCATTGCGTCAGTCATGATTCTCTCCAGGTAAATGTTGAAAAGACCACTTGAGAGTAAACAGCCTTGCCTCATTGCAGCAGCTGTCTTGAACCAGTCTCCTATGATGCCATTGAGGGAGACTGCTCTGGTGGCCTTATCACAGAGTCCTGTGGTCCCGATCAGGTTGGCGTTGATGTTGTACAGTCTCATGGTTGCCCATAAGGCTACATGCAACACCCTGTCGTAGTTTTTTTTTGAAATCCATGAAAATGTTGTACCAAAGAAGCAAAAAAAAGTTATGATATCTCTCACACATCATCCTCTTGTTGAAAATCTGTTGGGTGGTACTGCAACCTGCTGTAAAGCCTGCCTGTTCTTAGCAATGATCTTCTCTGCTAGCGGCTTAACTCTGTTCAAAGGATCTTCAGCATCCCTTGCTTGGGTGACTGATCAGACTGATGGTTCAGTAAATTTGGCAAAGTTGTAAACTGCATTTCTTGGGGAGGAGTGATGATCAAAGATTGGGTCCATGGTGTTGGCCACTCACCAGTTTGCCAGATGTTGTTACAAAGGACTGTGAGGGCGCTGATCATGGCATCTGCTTCCTTCACTAACTCTGCTGGTATGATGTCCACCCCTTCTGATTTTCCCACTTTCAAAGACTTAACTGCTGCCTCTACGTCTTCACGCACTTTTACAAGTTTGTATGCTTTCCTACTGTTGTTCTTTTGTAGGTTGTTCTCGGTGTCTTAGCACTGCTCCTTTACCTATGTCTCCCTGGCTTTCTTCATACATTCCTTTATCTTCATGCTAACTGCTCTATTTTGCTCCATCTGCTTGATTTTTCTTGTTCTTCAGTTCTCTCCTCTTGTTGCACAACTAAAGAGTGTCTACTGTGATCCAAGGCTTTTCGATAGGGCGATGTTTGCCTAGGAATTCACTGGAAGTTCCGGTCACCGCAATGTTAAAGGTGTTTACAAGTGTGTCAACATCTGTAGCCTCTTCCATGGAAGAGATGTTCATAACCAACAATCAAAAGGCATGAACACAGAAACTCGAAGTGTCAGGACACATTTAGTCATTATGCCGCACATGTAGATCATCAAACTCTTCATCAAACTCTCCAATAAAACTTGTGTTCATACAAAAACACAAGAAAATATTTTCCTCTGGCCTCACAAAATGGCAAAGTCCTGGTTTATAACCCCCCATTGTCTTTCATCTTATTCATTAGCGCTTAATGGACGGAATGGCTATTGGAGCAACAATCCATGAGACAGACGCAAAGGAGGGTTTAAATGGCTATTGGAGCAACAATCCCTGAGATTGACGCAAAGGAGGGCTTAAATGGCTGTTGGAGCAACAATCCATGAGATTGACGCAAAGGAGGGCTTAAATGGCTATTGGAGCAACAATCCATGAGATTGACGCAAAGGAGGGCTTAAATGGCTATTGGAGCAACAATCCCTGAGATTGACGCAAAGGAGGGCTTAAATGGCTATTGGAGCAACAATCCCTGATTGATGCATGGAAAGCTTAAATGGCTATTGACAACAACCTGACTTAGCAAAAGTAATGGCTATTGGAGCAACAATCCATGAGATTGATGCAAAGGAGGGCTTAAATGGCTATTGGAGCAACAATCCATGAGATTGATGCAAAGGAGGGATTAAATGGCTATTGGAGCAACAATCCATGAGATTGATGCAAAGGAGGCTTAAATGGCTATTGGAGCAACAATCCATGAGATTGACACAAAGGAGGGCTTAAATGGCTATTGGAGCAACAATCTGAGATTGACACAAAGGAGGGCTCAAATGGCTATTGGAGCAACAATTCATGAGATTGATGCAAAGGAGGGCTTAACCTCTTCCCTGCTTGCCCCGTGTCTATTACGGGGTCGTTTCCGCGATCCTGTACGCCCGTAACCGTGTCTATTACGGGGTATCTTCATCATCGAAATTTCGAAAATCGGTACGGGAAATAACCCTAGAAATTGTCCCTGACTCTACTGGGGTGTTTAAATAACAGTTCTATCCCTTTATCGGTGTACTGAAGTGTTATGTAAATTGTCGGTTTAGTGTTCAAGTGGGTCGAGCTGATTATCATAATCAAGATGGCGGATCAGAGACGAAGCTCGACACAGCAACCTGTTTTGAAGGGTTATAGCGCACTGGAAGTTTTAGATGAAGTGTTGAATGATATTGATGGTGGTGACGAAGACTTCCAAGCATCAGGTGACAGTGATAGTGATGAGGGAGAGACGGACGGTAACCAGCACCATCCACTTTTGTCGGAACTTGTGGCGGTCACGAAGAAAGGCCCGGACTTCGACCCACGTGATGTTTGGTCAAGAGCGATACCGGCCATGATTCCGACCAAGAATCAGAACCAGAGCCGATTCCCAGCACCAGCACAGCACCCCCTACTGTCATGAGAGGTCGTGGTAGGGCAGGGGAAGAGCTAGAAGCACTGGACAGCATCAAATAAGGGGGCGTGGCAGAGGGCGTGGAACTCGACAATCTTGCCCTGGATTCCAATGCAAATCAGTGGGAACTGATGGGAATCGTGCGACTGCCTGCAATTGAGCTGTACTGGTCGAAGAAGGTGCTGTACCGCATTCCAGTCTTCAGCTCAGTAATGACAAGAAACAGATTTCAAGTAAGTTTCTTTACTCTCTCTGAGTCTCTCTCTGTGGTTACTTGTTCTCATTTTCCTTCCACCCTCCCTCTCCAACTCCTTTCTATGTCCATGTCTTTCTTTTTAGCATTACAATAGATGAGGATGATATGTGTGTGTGTGTGTGTGTGTGTGTGTGTGTGTGTGGTGTGTGTGTGTGCTTCTTTGTAATGTGTGTGTGCACTTCTGTTTTGTGTGTGTGTGTGTGTGTGCTTCTGTGGTGTGTGTGTGTGTGTGTGTGTGTGTGTGTGTGTGTTGGTGTGCTTCTATGTGGTGTGTATGTGTGTATGCTTCTATGTGGTGTATTTGTGTGTCATTGTTTATGGTGTGTGTGTGTGTGCTTCTATGTGGTGTGTATGTGTGTATACTTCTATGTGGTGATTGTGTCATTTGTGTGTTGTGTGTTATGGTGTGTGTGTGTGTGTGTGTACAAATGTTTGTATGTGTACTTGATTGTTTCTGGTGTGTGTGTGTGTTGTGTGTGTGTGTGTGTGTGTGTGTGTGTTTGCTTGTTTACACACACTGATCAAATGTTTTCAATCCTATTTCAGATCATCCTACAATTTATCCACTTTCACAACTCTGCGATGCCACCACCAGACCATCCCCAGTATGACCGGCTGTACAAGATCCGCCCAGTACTGGACCACCTCCATGAAAGATTTCAGGAGGTGTATGAGCCACGTGAGTGGTGTGTGTGGATGAAAGCCTACTCCTTTGGAAGGGTAGGCTTATATTTCGCCAATACATCCCCCTCAAGCGTGTCAGGTTCGTGATCAAGTTATACCTCTGCTACCGGTCCAACGATGAAGTGAGGCTGATGGAGAGGCATTTCATGTTCCCCATCCCACCAACACCCAACGAGGCAGCACCACAGAGGGCCTGCAGGGTCTGCACCAAGAAGCTGAAGATCAGGCGTGATGTGCGGTCCCACTGCCCCTCCTGTCCATCCAAGCCTGCACTGTGCTATCCACAGTGCTACATGGATTATCACACTAAGTTCAACTACTGGGAGTAGTGTGGCTCCTGTAGCACAGCTTAGTTTTGCAGTGCATTTTTTTTTCATAGATCTTCTTCAGTTAGTCAGTGCGTGCTTTTATCTCTGTGTTTTTATATTCTTGAGTGCGTGTGTGTTTTTCTTTTTTTCATCTTCATGTGGTGTGTTTCTTCTGAAACTGTTCAACTGGTGGAAATAATCAGACTGGGTTATATTAGTGAGGCTGCTCAACCCAAGAACAACCCCAGAAACCTGCGAGATGTACAGAAAGAAGTACTGGATTAGTGTACAACATGTACTGAGTGAATACCAGATGTTTTCTCCTCGCATCCAGTGAACACTAACATCAGTTTTTCTAGTGTTTTGTGTGGTTTTATATACAGCAATATGACTGTTTTTCTTTTGAAACTGTCATAAGATTTGATTTCATCAAATTTTACTGTTTACTAACAAAATCTGATTATTAGTACATCAGGTTATAGCCAAAGATGCAAGAAAAAAAAACATGCAAAAGATGTAAGACTTGTCTGAGTAAATGAGTCAGTAGTGATCACATTAGTAAACCTACTGCAAAAGGCAAAATTTGGTCCCTTTATGTCTGGATTATGGTACCTACAATGATATATGTATGTATTATCACACAGAACAGACTTTGCTGGTATTCATATCAATGCCAGATGTTTATATTATGTTCAGTCAATTCTAACATCATTTTTTTCAAAGTTTTGTATGGTTTGATGAGCTGCAATGTATGTGTGTGTGTGCCCCAAAACCGTCATTTCATTACTAAAAAAGTTGGTTTATGTTACTTTTTGCCATATTACTTATCAACAAAATCAACATGTAATGACATCACATCATGCCACAAGGTATAAGGGGAAAACATGCAAACAATCTAAGAGATATCTCAATAAATGAATGAGTAGTGAACAGATGAGTGAACCTACTGTCAAAAGCAGAATTCTGTCCCTTTACCCTGGGATTGGGGTACCCCCAAAGATGTATATATTACCACACAGAAGAAGACTTGCTGGCAATAATACCAATACCAGATGTTTGTATGATGTCCAATCAATACTAACACCAATTTTTTCCATGTTTTGTATGGTTTGATGAGCTGCAATGTATGTGTGTGTGCCCCAAAACAGTCATTTCATTACTAAAAAAGTTGGTTATGTTACTTTTTGCCATATTACTTATCAACAAAATCAAAATGTAATGACATCACATCATGCCACAAGGTATAAGGGGAAAACATGCAAACAATCTAAGAGATATCTCAATAAATGAATGAGTAGTGAACAGATGAGTGAACCTACTGTCAAAAGCAGAATTCTGTCCCTTTACCCTGGGATTGGGGTACCCTCAAAGATGTATGTATTACCACACAGAAGATGATTTGCTGGCAATGATATCAATACCAGATGTTTGTATGATGTTCAGGCAATACTCACACCAATTTTTTGTATGTGTTGTGTGGTTTGATGTGCTGCAGTGTGTATGTGTGTGCTCGAACACTGTCATTTATAACAAAAACATGTTGATTGTGTTACTTTTTACTATACTAGTGCCACCAAAATCAAAATATTAGGATACCACATAATACCTCATGCTATTAGGAGGAAAACTGCAAACTATCTAACAGATATCTCAATAAATAAATGAGTAGTGAACAGATACGTGAACCTACCACAAAATCAAAATTCTGTCCCTTTACTCCTGAATTGGGGTAACCCAGTGATGCATGTATTACCACATAAAAGAACATTTGATTGGAATGATATCAATACCAGATGTTTGTATGATGCTCAGCCAATACAAACACCCATTTTTTTCATTGTTTTGTGTGGTTTGATGTGTTTCATGTGTGTGTGTATGTTCAAAAACAATTATTTTATTTCAAAAAGGTTTATCATAATACTTTTTACCAAACTATTTGGCAACAGAATCAAAATGTTATGAGATCTCATTATAGACCAGGCACTAAGAAAGAATCGTGCAAAAAATCTAAGACATATCTCCATAAATGAATGAGTATTGAACAGATTAGTGAACCTACCACTAAAGCAAAATTCTGTCCCTTTACCCTGGGATTGGGGTACCCCTAATTATGCATGTGTTACCACACAGAAAAACATTTGCTGGCAGTAATATGAATACCAGATGTTTGTATAATGTTCAGTCAATAAAATCACCAGTTTTTTCACTTTTCTCTTTGGTTTGATGTGCTGCAATGTGTGTGCGTATGCAGAAAAAGTGTCAATTTATTACAAAAATGGTTGATTATATTGATTTTTATCATACTTATGACCAGCCAAATCAAATTATTATGACACCACATCATAGCACAGGGTATAAGAAAAAAACATGCAAAACATCAAAGAGATATCTCAATAAATGAATGAGTAGTGAACAGATGAGTGAACCTACTGCAAAAAGCAAAATTTGGTCCCGGCACACAGCAATACAGAAAAGCACTTATACTGTGGCAGGGAAGGGGTTAAATGGCTATTGGAGCAACAATCCATGAGATTGACACAAAGGAGGCTAATGGCTATTGAGCAACAATTCCTGAGATTGTCAAGGGCTTAAATGGCTATTGGAGCAACAATCTGTAGATTGAGCAAAGGAGGGCTTAAATGGCTATTGGAGCAACAATCTGTAAGATTGACACAAAGGAGGGCTTAAATGGCTATTGGAGCAACAATCCCTGAGATTGACACAAAGGAGGGCTTAATTGGCTATTGGAGCAACAATCCATGAGATTGATGCAAAGGAGGGCTTAAATGGCTATTGGAGCAACAATCCATGAGATTGACACAAAGGAGGGCTTAATTGGCTATTGGAGCAACAATCCCTGAGATTGGCACAAAGGAGAGCTCAAATGGCTATTGGAGCAACAATCCCTGAGATTGACACAAAGGAGAGCTCAAATGGCTATTGGAGCAACAATCCCTGATATTGACACAAAGGAGGCTTAAATGGCTATTGGAGCAACAATCCCTGAGATTGATGGAAAGGAGGCTTAATTGGCTATTGGAGCAACAATCTGTGAGATTGACTCAAATGAGGCTTAAATGGCTATTGGAGCAACAATCTGTGAGATTGACACAAAGGAGGGCTTAAATGGCTATTGGAGCAACAATCCATGAGATTGACACAAAGGAGGGCTTAATTGGCTATTGGAGCAACAATCCCTGAGATTGACACAAAGGAGAGCTCAAATGGCTATTGGAGCAACAATCCCTGAGATTGACACAAAGGAGAGCTCAAATGGCTATTGGAGCAACAATCCATGAGATTGATACAAAGGAGGGCTTAAATGGCTATTGGAGCAACAATCCCTGAGATTGATGCAAAGGAGGGCTTAAATGGCTATTGGAGCAACAATCCCTGAGATTGACACAAAGGAGGGCTTAAATGGCTATTGGAGCAACAATCCATGAGATTGACGCAAAGGAGGGCTTAAATGGCTATTGGAGCAACAATCCCTGAGATTGATGCAAAGGAGGGCTTAAATGGCTATTGGAGCAACAATCCATGAGATTGACGCAAAGGAGGGCTTAAATGGCTATTGGAGCAACAATCCATGAGATTGACCAAAGGAGGGCTTAAATGGCTATTGGAGCAACAATCTGTGAGATTGACGCAAAGGAGGGCTTAAATGGCTATTGGAGCAACAATCTGTGAGATTGACTCAAATGAGGCTTAAAAAGAAAACACTCCCAAATGTTTCATCGATGCCCATGTTCATAATTCTTAAATCTTAAACAACTTCCCTTTTCCCACTTCTTCACTTTCCTATCTGGCTGAAGTTAGATTCTTTGTCTTTAAATTTTAAATTTGTGTCAGTTTCTGTCTTTGACTGATTAGATAATTGAAATTACAATTTCACATTTTTTGCTTCTTTGGTTCACTTTGATAGGCCTGTCTAAGGTTAGCACCTTTTTTTTTTTACAACAGTGACCCTGAAATTTTGTACAATTGTCTTTTTGATGGAAGATGCTAAAGTGCTGAAGGGGAGGTAACTGTTAGTGGTATGTACTTCAGTGATCAATCTTCAACAGTATGGTTGCATGTTGCAATGCTTTTTTTTTTTTTTTTTTTTTTGCCATTTGCTGGCTGGTATTTTGTGGAAATGGTGTATTAGACCAAGACTGGTCAGTTGAAGATTAGATGTAGTCGTAGTGATGAATTAACTTATACAGTGAAGTATGTTAGTCATTTTCATTTAGGTCATATGAAGACGGTAGTCATAATAAGAAAGGTTGAAAAAGGGGCGTTCCATTGAAATTGTAGGTGCATCTGACAGAACCTTCTCGCTTACTTGAGAGGTTCAATGGGCTGTACAAACATGCTGAGTAGGTTGTTAATAATTGTGTTTGCCAGTGCAAATGTAAACCAAAGGCTGTCCTATGATTATCACTTCACTGGAAACCACAGAAAAAGAAAAGAAAGAAGTTGGTAAAAAAAAAGAAAGTAAAGGTTGAGATAAAATGGAACAGAAGGAATTGAGAATTATCTTTGAATGGATAGGGTCATACAGTTCTCATCCTAGTGTCTGTAGATCAGTAAGGAAGTTGTCAGCTATTTCCAGTTCTCAGCTAGAGTCTGTGTGTCATTTGAACTTAACCGCTAATGAATGCTTTCAGCAACAGGTACACAAGATTTTCTTTGTGTTTCAGATGAAGAAGAGCAGAGAGTCAGAGCTGAGGTATGTTTCCTTCATCATTTGAAAGCAAATCTTTGTCTTTAGAAATGTCCAAGTTTGATCTTTTTGGCATACTTACCTGACCAATTTGATCTTTTGGCATACTTACCCAACCCAAACAAATACCTTATCCCCTCTTGGTGTGGAGCAATGCTATATTATGAGGTTTTCAACACACACAAAAACTGGGAAAGCAGGGAGCTAACCTTGCCTCCATACCAGAAAGGCATAACGAGTGAATGTCTATAGTTCACAATATTGTGCCATATTCGAATTCGCTCAGTTTTCTCCTTTTCTTTGGTGGAGGAAAACACTTCTTTCGGCTCTCCAATTTTTTCAAACTTCATTTTTTGTCATTATGGATTCCCATAAGTGGGTCTGTGCAATCTGTGCAAATCCTGTAAAGGCAGATGTGTTGATGCAGGGGGCAGAACCTCTGATTAAGAAGAGTGTGTAACAGAGGTTTCCCTCCCTTGTCCTCTGAGCTTTTTACCATTCTTTTGTCTGGTCGCCATGAAGAATGGATCAGTTTGTAATTTTTACCTCATAAGTTTTCCACAGTGATTGTCTGGAGACTCCATACAGATGAATGTCACAAGAATGATCTGAAGACTTGAATACAAACCAGACATTATAAGAATATTGCAAGCGTGATATGAAGACTTTGATAAAAATTTTTAAAAAATTTAAAAAACCCAGACCAGCAGAATTTTGCAAGAGTGGCTAAATCTTTGATAACAAATAGGTGTCAATAGAATCTCAAAAGCATGATCTGAAGATTTGAATAAGAACTAGACATCGGTAGAATCTTGCAACCACAACCTGCAACAGATGACCCGAAATTTGGATTGAGAAATATACATAGGTAGGATCACATAAACACGGTCTGCAAGCTGAATAAGAATTAAAGCTTTTGCGCTACAGCGTACTATGACCAGCTTTCTTGAGCTGCAGCCAGTTTTCATGGTTGGATTGATCTAAAAACTTGAATGAGTGAAGACCATCTTGACCTGAAAAGTTCAGTGAGAAATGAACCTCAGTGGAATCTTACTTGGATGGCATTAAAAGCTTGAATGTACATGGGTAATAAAAGAACCTCATGAATGTGAATGGTGGGCAAAGTCACAGATTTAGATGCAGCATAAATATTTTGTAAATCTTTTATCACATCAAGTTGAAATGCACACTTGGAGGTTATGCTTTCTTCAATAACTCCTGTTGAAGAAAAAAAGCCCAGTTGCATTTAGAAGTTCTCTTCTACAATTGGTTACCATGTCAACCCAGTAATGTCTGCCACATGTAGGGAGTAAACCCAACTGAAAAAATCCACTCTACAGATAACCGGATTGGCTCTGCCAGGTCTGATTATTGCCCAAGAAACGCCACTTGGAAGTAGAAAATACAGATATGTCAGATCATTCACAGCTTAGGTTAACAATGACTGTACTAGCCATCAAACTTTATGGGTGCAGACGTGATAAGGGTGCTGCTGGGGAAGAAATCACATAGTAGAGGTGGAAGGAACATCATCATTTTTGCCACCTGGAATATCGGAACACTCAGGCAGGCTGGAAATTTGAAAGAACTGACCCATGAAAGGGACAGATACTTCCTTTGCAAAGTAAGATGGAAGAACAACAGAGAAGCACAGAGAGGACATCATGTCCTTTAATACTACTTTAAAAAGTAATCTTATGATAGACTTACCCGTCCACACAAATGCCTTATCTTCACTAGGCATGAAACATGCTATAATAGGGAAGCTCTCCGTTTAACTTTTTTTTTTTGAGAGACTCCTGATGCAGAGCGTTTTCCACAACTGCTGGAGATGAGACGTTTGTTTGGACAGGTGAGTATGAGGAAATGGGAATTTCAGTCAACAAGAATATCGGCATCAACAGGAACATCAGTTTCAGTAAACAAGAACATCAAGAATGATGTACTGGAATGCTACCCTGTTTCTAATAGGACTGTAACCATACTTTTGCAAGTGAAACTATTCAACATCATGGAAGTGTAAATACATGCTCACACATCAGATTACGATGATGACCACATTGAAGACTTCAACTCCCAGCATCAAGAAGGTTGACAAGAAAAATTACTCATTGTTCAGGGCGACTGGAATGCTAAGTTTGGTACAGACGCCCAAGAAGACTGAATTTTCCATTGTGAAAAAAAACATACGAATAATAGAGGACTATGCCTGCTAGAATTTGCCAGTGACTTGGTTCTTTGCAACACGCTTGGTAAGCATATAGCATTTGTAAGAATGACACTTCCCGAATGGTCAGAACCACAGCCAGATAGTATATCTTTGTGAAGAACCGTTACAGGTTTGGTATCAGTTGGGCTAAAAAGAAATATGTTTCCAGGGGCTGATATTTGTACTGACCACAGTCTTCTCTTTATGAACTTTGAACTATGTCTGAAGAACAAGAGGAGATTTTAAAACAGCCAATTCAAATTCACTCTTGACAAACTTAAAGATTCTGACACAGGCATTCACTTCCAAACAGCCATAGGAGGAAAAATCACCCCACAGCATCTCTTAGAAGAAGACCTTGAAGCCATCACAAGCAGTGTCAGCCAAGTGATGACTGAAACGGCTGGAGAGAGTTCAGCAATATGCAGACAGAAATCAAAACAGTGGATCTTTAGCAACATCTTGGAGATGTTTGACACTAGGACTGTAACGCTGCTCAAGAAGACTGAGGGGGAGAAATACAGTGCTACAAACAAGAGACTCCGTGAAGAAATGAAGAAGGCAAAGGAAAGCTGGATGGAATAACAGTGTGAAGACATTTTTTTTTAAACCAAGGCAACAACAACAAAAAAGCTTTTAAGATTGCGAAGGACTTGACCAAAGAAAAGCAAAGTCAAATCAGCTCATTCAGGACAAGGACAGCAACTGTCTTTCACGTGAAGACTACATAACTGAAAGGTGGATTTAACATTGCTCTGAACTCTGCAACAGAGCAGAAGAGACCCAGATCTGCTAACATATGTGACCCACTCCCCAAAGGGTACAATAAGTCTATTCTGGACTTTTTGAGTATTTAGTATCATTAAAAACTACAGATTAAGAGCTTTCTGGTGATATTAATTTCAAGAACAGGGGACAATTCAGTAGGAAGATATACGCATTCAAAGTTGGTAGGTTGACGGTGGCCATTTTGAGAAATTGCCTTTCAAAGTGAAATGAAGGGTTCTGGTCAAAAGACCCTGCAACGGTGTTTAAATATCAACCAAACTTAATGAAAATTGGCATACAATCACTTGTACCATGTTGGAAGATGTCATACCATGATTATTAAATGCAACTAAAAGACTTCTGAGAAAATCAAAATTTTAATACTTAGTTTCGAATGAACAACTTTTAAACCGAAACAGGTACGGTAACAATGACAAAAATAAGATTACAATGGTAACTGGCTGTGAAACGGACCAGTTTGCCAAGAAATTAAATGAAAAGAAGAAAAACAGATTGGAAACAAAATATAAAAATAAGTAAAATAAGATCTTTAAAAAGCGGGCAATAGGAGAGGAGGGGGAGGAGGTAAGGTGGGTGGGTGGGGGGGGGGGGGGGGGGGGGGGGCGGGGTCGGTTCCATGCAGAAAAGGTGGGGTGCAGAGAAGAAAGGTGGAGCAAAACAATGAATCCTAAAGATCTGATGATCAAATCTGAGCAGCAAGTTACAAATCTACACACAATGGCATGCAAACAAACTGAAACATTAAAAAAAATCACTTACTTTCTTTGTCAGTGTATCACTCTGTGCACAAACATTTTGTAATCCACAACTGGAACCTTGTTACAGCCTTATTCTCACAACCAGTTATGTGAAGTAGAAGTGTTGAAGAGGTGATCACAGTCTTGCACAAAATGTTGGTCCTTCATCAGAATCTAGCCCTAATTTCTCACCAAATCCTCGGTGATAATGCATGGTTTGATGTTGACAAAGCTGATGATTGTTGAACGCAGTGATGAAGTAGTTCATGTAAACCTACACATTCGGGACCTTACATGAAGATCAACACTATCAATAATGTACACACGTCTGTGCAAAATGGTAGAAATCTTGATTTTCTCCACCAGAAACCTCCAAAGAAAAATGAAAAAGTCACACAGAAACACAAACACTGGAAAAAATTCCAGTAAATCAAAGTCACTGTAGGAATCCAGCACTAGGTAAAAAAAAGAAGTACAAAAACAGAACCCTTTGTGTGGCCAACATTTGCTCACACATCAGGATTGGGGGTCAGTATGTCCTTTGCATCGTCAGACACAAAAGGCCTGATGTGTTTGTACAGGTACAGCAGTCTCTCACGGGTCAGACCTGGTGAATCCATGACAGCTGGCATGTCGTTCAGGTCACGCAACACTTCTTCAGCATTGTCCACCATCACAAATGCTGTCTCCTGGTCGGCAAGAGTTTCCTGTGAAACACCACTCCTGGACTGTCATGAGAAAATCGAAAATGTCCTATCTTTTTAATCCCTTGGAGGGTGCGGAAAGAATTCCTGAAGAAGTCTTGCCAGTTGTATGTGTGCACAACAACATCTCCATTTTCTTGCGCAACAATCTGAGGTATGTTTACCTTTTTAACAGGTGTGCTCTTTCGCACAACCTTAGAAAGGTCATCAAGGCAGTGCACTTCACTCTGTCTGAATTTCCTCTTTAGAAGGCCGAAACACCAGTCAGGTGCAAACTTAGTATGACCAGGAGGCAATGAAGTTCAAAGTAGCGGACCTGTGCTACCAGTCATCACTCGCCATGCAAAGTACCACAGTAACAAAGGGTTCTTGTTCTGGCCAGAACAATGTCGCAGTGGAGCCTGCCACATCTCTCTCTCCAAGGCCGTGGTTATCAAAAAAAATGATGGAGATATGAAATGACAGCATTGCTGCCCTTGGTAGATGAGGCTCCTTCATCAATTAAGTAATGATTTGCTGTGGCAGACCCTCACAGCAAACACCAAAAATACCCACTTTCCTGGGGGTCAAGAAGTAGATGGGCCCAGGCTGGTAGGGACTGTGTGGAAGATGAACTTGCTGGGCAAAATCAAAGGAGTAGTGGATGGTGACATCCTGCTACAGGGTTGGTGGCGCCCCAGGGATGTGATCTGCTGCTGTTTCCACTATTCCTGCATTCTGATGTCATGCGTCGGTACAGCACCCTTTCTTCTTCAACACGGCTTAAGTGTTGTGCTGTGCCATCAGCAGTTCCTGCTGTTCACAGTCATCCATGATGCGCCCCGTAAAAATCTGGTGCTTGTTGGACTTACAGATCCAGCATAGATCAGCAGAGGTGATTCTAGAGCGCGGAATTAGCGGAATACCGCTTAAAAAAATCGAAAGACGCAAAACCGCAAGCCCAGCGCGGCCGCTGCTCCGCACACAAACAAGAAATGCCGCGCTCGCCAGTCGTGACTGCGCTCGTTTTGTTTCACTCCCTTGCCTTTTTAATCTTGCGTCCGCTTGGCCTAGTAATCTACCGAGCAAACCCAAGCGAAGCTGTCATCGAGCTATCAGCTATGTCAAGGTCAGCCTTGTGCGCATGAGCAGTAGGAACTGAATGTAAACGCATGTCTGTATAGTCAACTGCGATTGGTTGGAAAATTTGCTTTCAGCCAATCACAGCTCGCGGTACGGCAGCCCTGCGTTTCTGCCTGAGGTTCCATCATGGCGAAACGAGGCACGTTGTTGGATTTTTCTTTTACCCGAGGGGCGAAGAAATCGAAGAGAGGAGGAGAGGCAGATGATTCTTTGGATGTACAAAGCGAGTGTTCGACCGTCACTGAGCAGCCGCCTAGTTATCCTTCAACGAGTGCCCGTGCCGACAGTGGAGATGTAGATACGCGATCGCAATCAGACTGTCAGTCGGACCGGGTTAGTTCTGTTTCGTCATGCGAGCGGGAATCGGAGCCTGTGTCAAGTTTCTGTGATCATGATGGTGGTTCGGGATTTTCGTCATCAAAACCAGACAGTGTTGTGTCTGCAAGCGACATGCCTGAGACGAGTCAGGGACCGCTTCAGAGACGCTTGTGGACAGTTTGTACAGGGGAAGCCAGACACAGAGGTTGTCTGCATTAATCCTCTGAAAGATTACTAATACTATGATTTAACAATTTATAACACTAGTAGTACCTGCCGTTGAAAAATATAGAAATTATATAGTTAAAATTTAGGCCCCCTGGGGGGGCCCCCTTTTTTACACTGAGGGGGCCCTTGGGCCCCTTTTTTGGAATCCTAGAATCACCTCTGGATCAGTCATAGGACGAGCAACCACAATGAAGGGAAGTAGGGTGCGCCCACAGTTTCCGGAATGTTGACAATGACACTGGACGCAATCCTGAGGAAAAAAACAACAACATTAAATAATTATAAATAAATTGTAATGGTCTTTATCATGGTATGAGGTTTTTTTTACCCGACTACTGTAATGGATGCCGCACACTCAGTAAGTAAAGGCGTGCTGATCCAAGATAGGGCTTTTTTCTAAGTACTCGAAAATCGTGGGGGCCCCGGGGAGGGCCCCAAACTGTTAAACCGGCCCCG
>JAFLJL010018197.1:0-10000 GCA_018398815.1 Conus ventricosus
AATGTTCTAATTAACCCAATGTTGTATGTCCATTTAGATGCATTAAAAACAGATACTAATGTGAGCCATCTACAGTTCTAAGAGCGCTGCCATCAACTAAGTTGGGGTTTTGCGATTATCAGCCATATACATTTGGCGAAAACAGTCAATTTAAAGAATTAGTTGAAGGGCCTATAAATTAATTGGATGTAAAATAACTAATCAAGATGGTAAGCCATTTGTTTGTTCTGATTTATTTATAGTGCTTGAAGTAGAAGAGCGTACTAGAAAAGTAGTAAGGTCTCACTCTCAAGCCCACAGGCGTTAATTGTGTTAGGATGACTAATTCTGTAAACCATTAGATGTTATGCTATGGAGAGAGAATGTAAATATCTTTGTTCTAACTCACCCATCTTATGCGCACGAAAGCCCCCATTTTAAAGTAACGATTACTTCGATTTTGGGGTTTTTTGCATGTTAATTTTGGTTGTAAAAAAGGTGTTAATTTTGGCAAAAAGTAGCATGAGAAGGAAGAAATTGTTTGTGTAAAGAGGGGTTTTCGTGCAAAATAAGATGGGTGGGTTAGAAGGCAGATATTTACATTCTCTGGTTTTGAGAGACACTGGGTGCACCACCGCTTGTGTAAGAAAATCTTTCGTGCTTCAAAACCAGTATCTCAACACTGTCCAAAAGTGTAGTCGTTTGGAGGCAAGATTGAAACGTTTCCGCTGGCGAAAATTTCGGTCAATACACCGTACTACTCCGGATTTCTCACCGCCTGTGTTATCGATAACCCAGTCTGCGACTTGATCTTGGGCAATTGCCAGGTGTCGCTACAGTACATGGTGGTGCTGGAGAATCGTTCATTTCTTGTCTTGTGAGTACCAGGTCAGACATCATAGAGCAGGGAAAGACTACAAAGCCGCTAAAAGTCTAAAAACTGGATGAACTCCAGATTACCCCAGATGATCTAAAAGAAATGCAGGGAAAAGACGAGACGCTGACAACAAACCAACGGACAAACAGTCAGCTGATAGAAAAACAGATGTATCCAAGGGCTTTGCAGATAGAAAAGCAAAGGCACGTTCCTTCAGTGTAGGGGATAAAGTCCTTGTACTACTCACTGATGAACATAACAAACTTCGTGTTATGTGGAAGGTCCTTTTCAGGTGGTCGAAAAACTTTCTGCAGTTAATTATAAGATCAAAATGGCAAACACTGATAAGGTATTCCATGTGAACATGTTGAAGAAGTATGTTGAACGTGCAAATGTTGCCATCAACCAGTCAGTTGAGTGGATATGTCCTATGTCAGAAACTGATGTCAACATGACAGATATTATCAGTGATGATTTTGTACCCAATGTAACGTACAGGGACAGGTCAAAGGTTGTGAAAACAACAAATGTAGGAGTGTTAACATCTACCAGTGCAGATGATGTTGTACCCCTTCCTATTTCTGTCTATCAAAGGTAAAAACCTATGAGATGTGGTCTGTCGAATGATTTGTCTGCAAGTCAGACAGAACAGCTCAAGAAATTTTGAAAGATTTTCCCAGGATGTTTTGACAGAACCCCAGGTACATGACTGGTATTGAACCCATAGTTTTCAGTTAACTACTGAAATACCAGTGCGAACCAGACCATACCCCTTCCTTTTGCAAAAAAAGAGTTGTCGATGAGAGAAATCAAAGTAATGCTGGATTTAAAGGTCATAGAACCTTCTACATCTCCGTACAGCTCCCCAGTTGTATTGGTGGACAAACCTGATGGCCGGTGCGGTTCTGCATCGATTACAGGAAATCAAATAAGATCACTGTGTTCGATGCCGAGCCCATCCCAGACATTGAAGAACTTCTGTGTCAGCTCTCAAAAGGGAAAAATTATTTGTGAAAGTAGACTTGACTAAAGGATACTGGCAATTCCAATGGTGAACCCTGACAAGGAAAAGACAGCTTTCAAAAACCTTTTGGGTCTTTTCCAAGGGACGAAAATGCCATTCGGTTTGCAAAATCCCCCAGCTTCTTTTGCCAGAATGATGCGAGCCCTGAAACTCGATGAATGTGGTGCAGTCAGTTTTTTTAACGACATTTGTTGGCTGCAAAGTCATGGAGTGACCTCCTTTCTAACTTACGGCTGTTTTTCCAGACTCCAAAGTTTTGGTTTGACTGCGAGACCATCCAAAATTCATGCCGGGTTTTCAAACTCTCGAGTTTTTGGGTCACACTATTTCAGTGGGAAAATGATGCCAGAAGGAAAGAAAGTGGAAAAGATTTTATCTTTACACAAACCCGTCCCAAGAAACAGATCAGGTCACTCATCGGATTGTGTCTTACTATAGACGATATGTACCCATTTTGCGTCCCTGACGCCCTTTGACTGAACTGACGAAAGGGACGAAGAACAAAAGTATTGTGTAGTCTGATGAGTGCCAGAAGGCTTTGGAGTGTGTTCAGAACACCCTCAACCCCATTTCCTGTTCTTTTGTTACCCTCCCTCTCAGAAGACTTTTTTTTGAAAAACCGATACCAGTTCCAAAGGAATGGAGCGGTACTGTTGCAGGAAAAAGAATGCTTTGTTACTCCCGTGCAATACGCCAGTAAAAGTTCTCAAAGACACAGGGAAATACTCCACTACTGAGAGAGAGTGCTTGGCTATTGTATAGGCATGTGAGAAGTTCGCCAGTTCTTGACTGGAAGAAAGTTTCGGTTACAGACTGACCACAGGCCATTGACGTTCCTTGCAATCGTCAAAGACTAAGAACAGCAGATTATTAAGGTGGTCTTTGGCATTGCGGGAAATTTCCCAATTTACCATTGAACCAGTGCTGGAACACAAATGTCATGGCAGATTTATTGTCACGTGTATGAATATTCTGGACAAATGTAACGTTTTCAAGGGAAAGACTATTCCTGTTTTTTTGTCTTCTTTATGATGACGGTGTGCTCACATTTGACAGTGCATTGTATGCTATGACTCTTTAAATCAAGGGGTATTTATGCTTATTTGCTGTTGAAGTGATTAAAATGTTTTACAAGCAAAACTACTTGATGTTGATGTATTACATTATCTATTCTTTGCTTTATTCTTTAGTAAACAATGAAAAATCATCATGTATATTTATGTCTAACTTGTTTGTGAAGGTGAATGTAAATGATGTATCACGAGCAAATAACTCTTTAGAAATGTATATACACATGTTTTGATTGTGCAGTGAGACAAACCTATTGTTTTCATTAGTTCATTGTCAACATGGAAAATATGTTTCACTTTTCAATGGACTAAACATTACATGTGGGGGAAAAAACTATGTTTTAAAAATTTGTGTATGTTTTTTTACATGTCGTTGAGAAACATTTACACTTAGAAATATTCTCATTTTCATGAGGGTTTTGAAACATATGATGGAGACAAAGATCAAGGGAAAAAAGTGCTTCACATCTAATATATAAACACAAATTTTTACTTGAATGTTAATATCCCTAATTGTTTTGTCCATGTATTTTGTGAAAAGTATTTTGTGGGGATGTGGTGATTTAATTATGAATTTCTTTTTTTAGAAAGACTGAAAGTTTGAAATATGCTATTTTTTGGTGGATCATGTGATTGATTCATACTTGATTATTAATTTGGTGAATCATGTGTGATGGATACACATTTGAGATTCATGGCTGAGATGTGTTTTTAAGTGAAGTTGTAACCCTTAAAAAATTTTTAGGAAAAATTTTTTTTACCCCAGGGTGGGGGGTGTCATGTGGACGTAGCTCACATCAAGGCATTGCCCTTCCATCACATGTAGTTTAGTGATATGAATCATTTCCCATGCCACAACTAAAAAGGAAGAATATTCATGTGGCTTGACTCTGTTTGCGGGGGTCCCCAAATAATTGGAGTTCGCTCATTAAAAGAATCAAAGTGGTCATTGGGTGAAAGTGACCACTGAGAGATAGTTTAATAAGGGCTGATAAGGTGCTGGTCATGTGTTTTGAACACGGAGTAATGCACCACTAGGAGGGGGGAGGAAAGAATCAGTTTACCCAGCAGATGGCCTAGAGACTCGAACCTGTCAGACGCTGGTCCTCACTGCTGACCAGCATTACCAGGTGAGCCATAGAGAGTTGGGGAAAGCTACAGGGGAAAACCTAAAGAAAAGAGAAAGAAAGAGTATGTTGACTTGGGGAAGCAGGTTACTTATACGAACCTTATTCGTGTTTCAGCCCTTCACCTTTTACTCTTCCCCCGTGAGGTGGTTAAAGATGGGCCATGGTGTGGGGAACATACCGGTAGTTGAGCCCCAGCAATAAAGACCCCCGGGAGATGAGTCGGAACTCATCATATCTCCGTGACGGGAGAATTCAAGGGGCAACACCCATTTCTGAGAGAGACAGGGAATCATGACAGTATGGGGAGGTCATATATCTGAATGCAGGCATGGCATCAATGATTGCAGGAATTTATTTATTCTCCTGGTCTGGATCTTGGGCCCCTTGGTATGTGAAGGCCCGACTTACCCGAAACTTGTATTGATGTAAATTTGGGAAATTGGTTTATCTCTCAGTCTGAAAAAAAAAAGATATACATGTATAAAATTGTTTTTAAATTGTTTGATGTGATTCATTAAACTGTTTCCCCCAGGGAGGGGAGAAGAACAAACATTCGGTAGTGGCCCTTTTGGTTGTTTGGGAAAGATTGCGTGTGCGTATGGGGTAAATGCGGGTCATGAATGCGTGTGTGCAAAAGTGACAGTGTGACACTCGTCCTCTTAAAAATTTATTGAGTTTTTCCCCATT
The DNA here is from genome assembly GCA_018398815.1 of Conus ventricosus. Classification (NCBI taxonomy): domain Eukaryota; kingdom Metazoa; phylum Mollusca; class Gastropoda; order Neogastropoda; family Conidae; genus Conus; species Conus ventricosus. The sequence continues at coordinate 4,768 of JAFLJL010018197.1, forward strand.
AATTGTTTCTTTGAAACCTTTTTTAATGTTCCTTAATTTCATTGTCTTTTAAAAGGGTGGTGTTTGTTCCTGTTGCAGTTGTGTAATATCAGGGTTATTTTTCTTGTTGGGGTTATTTTGTTTATCTATGTATTTATTGCACTTCTCAGTTGAGTATCTATTCTTATTTTCCCAGTTTTGTAGTCGTGAAGTCCCCCTTTTCTCATAATTATTGTCTCTCATATTGTCCATGGAAGTGGAAATGCTGATTTCTGTTCTTGACTTCATTTCTGTTGTTTCTTTCCCGTTCGTTTTGGTAACTTCGTCACGATATGGTCGTAGACACGTTGGTTCTGTAATTATCCCGATTTTTGACGTGAAATCCTTCCCCTGTCCCCATTGTAGGTTTCTTTTTGGCAGATTTGGAGAAGTTTTTTCTCTGTATTCATACTATTTCTGCCTCGGTTTCTCCCCTGTCTCCATGATAGCTTACATGTGGTTCATGGTTGTAGTTGTCTTGTTTCCTGAAACCCTTTCCGTTTCTGTGTCGGTTTCCTCCCCTGTCTCCATTGTATCGTTCGTATTGTTTAATGTTGTAGAAGTATTGTTTTCTGTAACATCTCCATTCTGGGTCGGTTTACTTCCCTGTCTCCATTGTATCGTTCGTATTGTTCATTGTTGTAGAGATATTGTTTTCTGTAACATCTCCATTTCTTGAGTCGGTTTTCCATTTCTGATGTTCATGGTAGTTTTCGTATTGTTCATTGTTGAAGAAGTATTGTTTTCTGTGACCATCTCCATTTCTGTGTCGGTTTCCTTCTCTGTCTCCATGGTAGTTTTCGTAATGTTCATTGTTGTAGGAATATTGTTTTCATACTCATCCCAAATTATGAATGGGTTCCTTCTCTGTCTCTGTAGTAGATTTTATGTTTTACAGGGCTGTAAAAATCGTGTTCTCTGTCCTCATATCCATTTTGTCTCGGTTTGTTTCCCGTCTCCATGGTAACTTTCATGTTGCACAAAGTCGTGGAAGTGCTGGGGAATTCCGATTTGCCTCTTTCGTACCACTTAGTTGTTGGTCGGTCTTGCATCATGCATTACGTCTTTCATTGATTTCTAGCTCTCTTTGGTATTGGGTCTGATGAAGCGCTTTTTTTCTTTCTCCTCTTCAGTGCTGTAAGCCTCCTTCTGTTCTCGGAAATCTCTTGTTGTCCTCTTTTTAATAGATTCTTGATGCCTCGACTCATGTTCTGTTTGTTTCACATGCTCCTTGCGTTTCTGTTTTTTCCCATACAACAGGATGAAATGTCGTCCGTTGTTGCCGGCTATAAGACCTGATCCTCTTGGGTTGGGGTAAATTTCATCCTGCATGGCGTTTTGTCTCTTTCTTAGGTTTTCATGTTACGAAATGTCACATTGTCTTTTGACTTGAGTTTCGCAAATACCATTGACATTAAATTAACTCTTTCTTCCGTCCAACTCTTCGTCAAGCGTAGGGATGGTGTTGCTGATGACCACTTTCGACTTCGGACATTGAGTTTTGATTGTTACTGACGCATTTTACCATTTTTTTGCTGGTTTTGTTTGGTGAAGCCTTTCTGAGATTGTTGATTCCTATGTGAAAAAGAATCACATCAGGGTCTTTTTCGTTTTTCATATCCGTCTGTTGCATTCCTCTATTGTTGGTACTTTTGTCATTGAAACCTTTAACCCATAGACTTCCCAATCGTTCTGGGTTGATTCCAGTAGGGTTGAGTCATGTATGATGTGGGGAGTGGGTTAGTTCCTGACCTTGTTCCTCTCCAATAGAACTCTCCTCATCTGAGTCAATTTCTTGTGATGTCACTCTGGGAGTCTAGGCAATGACTGTCAGAAAGGGATGGGCGTGGGTAAGGTCAGGGTATGAGTCTTCTTTTGAATCTTTTGTTTCGGTTTCATCTTTTTTCCCCTTTGGTTTTGGGAAAGATTCGATAAGCATATCAATGATGATGTCATAAAGTTGCCATTCTGTTCTTTCTTATTTCCTTTCTTTGAGCTTCCTTTTTTGTATGTGTTGTAGTGATGCTCCGCAATCTTTGCTGGTTTCTTTCAAAGGGGTTGTCTGTGAACATTGGCCTTTTGAGTATGGCTTTGTTGGGTGTGCCCTGTGTGTGTGTGTGTGTGCGTGCTTGCGTAGTGTGTGTGTTTGTACGTATGTCTGTGTACGTGAGTGCGCACGTGTGTGTGTTACGTGCGCGCGTGTGTTTTGGCGCGTGGGCGCGCGCACGCATGCATGCATGCATGCATGTGTGTGTGTGTGTGGGTGTGTGTGTTGTGTGGTGTGTGTGTGTGGTGTGGGGTGTGTGTGTGGTTGGTGTGTGTTTGTGGTGTATGTGGTGTGCGTGTGTGGGTGGGGTTTTGTGGTGTGTGTGTGTGGTGTGTGTGTGTGTGTGGTGTGTTTTGTGTGTGTGTGTGCTGTGTGTGAAAAAAGAGAAAGACGCTGTATGTTCATGGAACAACTCTCACAGACTCGAGCAAATTGAACCAACGCGCACAGAAACTCGCTTGTGCGCGTGCGCGCGCGCGCGCGCGCGCACACACACACACCACACACACACACACACACACACACACACACACACACACACACACACACACACACACACACACACACACACCACACACACACACAAAAAAACACACCCCAACATACAGAGAGAGAGAGAGAGAAAAGAGAGAGAGAGAGAGAGAGAGAGAGAGAGAGAGAGAGAGAGAGAGGACACTAAACACTGACACTGTTTATTGGGCATTAGCTTTTTACAGCCTTAGGCCAAGGGAAAAATTTCTAAAATAACAGTATACAAAATAGCAACGAGAAAAGGGGAAAATACTCATGCACTTCCACTTACATGTATACTTTAACCACGCACAATTTCCAATCTAGGGTAACACTCCACACACACACACCCACACACACACACACACACACAACACATCATCATCATCATCATCACCCATCATCAAAAATACCAGACTCGCCCATCCATCTGTAGTTATTCAAGTACTAAGCTTCATTGGAACTCAAGAAAATTTCGAGTAGTTATTTATCTTTTCAGTTTCTCCTCGCTTTTTTTTTTTTCACTGTAGCTTTTTTCCGCCTAATACCTTTTTGTTCTGTCTTTTTTTCTTTTTTTCTTTGTAATTACTTTCGTTATTTTACCATTTCACTTCCTCTCTTTTTTTAATTTTTAGTATCGGTGTTGATCGGATGACAGTATCTTGTTCCTCGTATTATTTGCTTCTGCAATAAATTTTGAAAGCGATGTTATCATTCTTCGTCTCCGGATATAAGAATAGCTACTAAATCATGTCTTCTGGAAACAGGTAAAGAAAACAACTATACTTATTTCGAATTGACTCATATGCAGGGCAATGAAAGATAAAATGCCGTTCGTTTTCAACTCCCTTACAACACATTAACACAAATAATCCTTTTCCTGATCTTCAATAAACCATCTTCTGTTAGCCTTTAATCCAAGAGTTCTCATTCTTAGTCTGGCAAAAAGACTTCGATGCCATCTATTTTTAATGACTGAGATAATTTTTCAGCTTGGAAAATACTTTTAAATGAGGAATACCAATTATATTTGTGTTTTCTTCTACATGGGAATGCCAGTTTGCTTATATGAATTGATTAAACGATCCTTAAATCTGATATAAAGGCAACGTCACTTCCAACCCCCTGACTCATCCAAACATACCGAAACCGTTCTCAGTAAGAACTTTTCTGATTTTGCTACCCAATTTGCCTTCCTTCTTCATGTTGCTGCAACAGCATTTCATACGCCTGCCTACATAACTTTCTATTGGAAGCTTTATAATTTTTAGCCAATATTTCACACTCTTAATAGTTTTCGAGCTTTAGTGGATACCCTCCCAGTCTCGCCGTATGCAGTATGTTAGAGGAGCTAAGGGGAATTCAAGAAACGTTTTAATAGCAAAAGTGTGCACTGTTCTATCTGTTTAAATCTCTGCTGCCCCCCAGATTTCTGCTGCATATGTCAGGATAGGCTCGATCTGTGTGCCCAAATAACTTCCAGAAAAGTGAAGAATCATGGAACTTAATTTGTTCATAGCTCTGAGATTTCAGTGACTCCCTTTTTTCCCTTTTTCTACATGCCTCTGCCAAACTGTATTTAAACTGACTTAGTGGTAAAAATTACTCCAAGATACTTATAGGAATTTGGGAACCTTTACTTCCATATTGCCATACCACCATTTTTCATAAATAGAAAGATGTCCTCCCTTGCGAAAAACCATTACATTCGTTTTAATCCAAATTCCGCCAAAGTAAGTCAACAGCTTCCTGTTTTAAAATATTCAACTGATTTTGTAAGCCAACAACAGAATCTGAGGAAGAATAACATCGTCAGCAAACAGCATCAAAACATTTCAAGAGTCCTGGGAGCACTGTATTCCATGCTTTCCTCTTTTTGTAATTCAAAAGCTAATCATTTACAAAAAACGAAAACCCAAACCTTTGGCTAAGTAAACAACCTTGCTTAACGCCTCTTGGGCAACTGAAGAAATCCGTGGAAACATGCTTGTCACGCACACACGCCAAAACAGTATCATATATACCTCTAATGGCTCTGTACAATTTACCTTTAATGCCACGTTTCTCAACACGTTCCACAATATATTCTGTTCACCGAATCAAAGGGCCCTTTTTGAAGTCAACGAATGCAACATACAACTTTTGAATTTTTATTCACAACTTTTGACTAATGCAATAAGGTGAATAATAAGGTCAATGGTGCTGTAGCCCTCCCCTGAATCCTGCCTGCTCTCAATTATCTTTCCCCCTTTATCTGCCCAGCTAGTAAGCCCTTTTGTTAAAGATATGCGTATAAATTTTCCTATTACACTTGTCAGTGCTAAATCCTTAAAAGTTATCCGGATTGTTTCGGTCCCCCTTTTTGTATATTGGTACTATAATAGATTTGACCAGGCTTTTTGGAAATGTTCCTTTCTCAAAGAGGACGTTAAAGAGCTCCACTAAAAAGTCAATTACAGCAGCATTTGCCAGTTTGAACATTTCACTTATAATTTATCGTACCAGCACTTTTTCCAGTTTTTAAATGTTGATTCCAATCATAACTTCACTTTGGAAATTGGGTCATTGAACAGAGGTTTTTTCTACTTATCGTTTTCTCTTCTGTCATAACATTTTCTTGTTGAATGTATCTCCCACCTCATTGAAACCTATAGAAAT
>JAFLJL010018197.1:15000-37500 GCA_018398815.1 Conus ventricosus
GGGGGGTTGTTGGTTTATGTTGTTGTTGAGGTTTGTGTTTTGTGTGCTTCTTTCTTTGTTTGGTTGTTTGGTTGTATTTAATTTCTTTGGTTGATTACCTTATCTGTTGAATCTTATCTTATTTGATTTTACTTTATTTCATATTTCTTTACTGTATATTGCTTTGTTTTCTTTCACATTATTTTTTTAACTTTTTTGTTTGTTTGTTTTGTTGAGAGAGCATGCCTCATCGTCATGACACCGCTGATGATGAAATGTCCTGATGACACCACTGACGATGGAAATGTCCTAAATGATAGGGCTCCGCTGACGATGAAATGTCCTGAATGACACCGCTGATGATGAATGTCGTGAATGATTCCGCTGATGAGAAAAGTCCTGAATGACACCGCTGATGATGACATGTCCTGAATGACAAGACACCACTGACGATGAAATGTCCTGAATAACACCGCGATGATGAAATGTCCTGAATGACACCTCTGACGATGAAATGTCCTGAATGACACCGCTGATGATGAAATGTCCTGAATGATTCCGCTGATGATGAAATGTCCTGAATGACACCGCTGATGATGACATGTCCTGAATGACAAGATGCCACTGACGATGAAATGTCCTGAATGACAAACCGCTGATGATGGGAAAAGTCCTGAATGACAAGACACTGTTGACGATGAAAGTACTGAATGACACCGCTAATGATGAAATGTCCCGAAATTAGAGGACAAACCCTTGACGATGAAATGTCCTGAATGACAGGACAAAACCGCTGACGATGAAATGTCCTGAATGACAGGAAAACCACTGACGATGAAATGTCCTGAATGACAGGGCACCACTGACAATGGAAAATCCTGAATGACAGGACACCACTGACGATGAAATGTCCTGAATGACACCGCTGAGGATGAAGTACCTGAATGACAGGACACCACTGACGATGAAATGTCCTGAATGACACCGCTGAGGATGAAATGTCCCGAATGACAGGACACCACTGTCGATGAAATGTCCTGAATGACAGGACACCACTGACGATGAAATATCCTGAATGACAGGACACCACTGACGATGAAATGTCCTGAATGACAGGACACCACTGACCGATGAAATGTCCTGAATGACAGGACACCGCTGACGATGAAATGTCCTGAATGACACCGCTGACAATGGGAAAAGTCCTGAATGACACCTCTGACGATGAAATGTCCTGAGTTTAACGGGCACCACTGACGATGAATGTCCTGAAGACCCCCTCTGATGATGAAAGTCCTGAAAGACAGGACACCGCTGACGATGAAATGTCCTCAATGACACCGCTAATGAATGAAATGTCATAAATGAACGGACACCAATGACGATGAAATGTCCTAATGACACTGCGAGGATGAACTGTCCTGAATACAGGACACCACTGACGATGAAATCTCCTCAATGACAGGACCCGCGCTGACGATGAAATGTCCACAATGACACTGCTGACGATGAAATGTCCTCAATGACAGGACACCACGACGATGAAATGTCCTGAATGACACCCCCTGACGATAAATGTCCTGAATGATAGGACACCACTGACATGAAAGTCCTAAATGACAGGACAACCACTGACGATGGAAAAGTCCTAAATGACAGGACACTGCTGAGGATGAAATCTCCTGAATGACAGGACACCACTGACGATGAGATGTCCTGAATGGCAGGACACCGCTGAGGATGAAATGTCCTGAATGACAGGACAAACCCCGACGATGAGATGTCCTGAATGGCAGGACACCGCTGAGATGAAATTTCCTGAATGACAGGACACACTGACGATGAAATGTCCTGAATGACAGGACACCACTGACGATGAAATGTCCTAAATGACAGGGCACCACTGACGATGAAATGTCCTGAATGCAGGGCACCACTGACGATGGAATGTCCTGACTGACACCTCTGACGATTGAAATGCCCCGAATGACACCGCTGATGAGAAATGTCCTGAATGACACCGCTGACGATGAAATGTCCTGAATGATTCCGCTGATGATGAAATGCCTGAATGACAAACCGCTGATGAGACATGTCCTGAATGACACCACTGTTGATGAATTCCTGAATGACAGGACACCGCTGACGATGAAATGTCCTGAATGAACCCGCTAATGATGAAATAAATGAGACACCATTGACGATGAAATGTCCCCAATGACAGGACACCGCTGACGATGAAATGTCCTTAATTACACTGCTAATGATGAAATGTCATAAATGAGTGGACACCATTGACGATGAAATGTTCTGAATGACAGGACACCACTGACGATTAAATGTCCCCGAATGACAGGACAACCGCTGACGATGAAATGTCCTGAATGACAGGACAACCACTGACGATGGAATTCCTGAATGACAGGACACCATCACGTGAAATGTTTTGAATGACAGGACACCATTGACGATGAAATGTCCCGAATGACACCGCTGAGGATGAAATGTCCTGAAAGACAAGACACCACTGACGATGAAATGTCCGAATGACACCGCTGAGGATGAAATGTCCTGAATGACAGGGCACCATGACGATGAAATGTCCTGGAATGACAGGACACCACTGATGATGAAATGTCCTCAATGACAGGACACCACTGAAGATGAAATGTCCTCAATGACAGGACCACCACTGACGATGAAATGTCCTGAATGACAGGACAACCGCTGACGATGAAATGTCCGAATGACACCGCTGACAATGAAATGTCCTGAATGACACCTCTGACGATAAAATGTCCTGAGTGAACGGACACCACTGACGATGAATGTCCTCAATGACACCTCTGATGATGAAATGTCCTGAATGACAGGACACCGCTGACGATGAAATGTCCTCAATGACCCCCGCTAATGATGAAATGTTATAAATGAGAGACACCATTGACGATGAAATGTCCTAATGACACTGCTGAGATGAACTGTCCTGAATGACAGGCCACCACTGACGATGAAATCTCCTCAATGACAGTACACCGCTGACGATGAAATGTCCCAATGACACCGCTGACGATGAAATGTCCCCCAATGACACCGCTGACGATGAAATGTCCTCAATGACAGGACACCACTGACGAGAAATGTCCTGAATGACACCGCTGACGATGAAATGTCCTGAATACAGGACAAACCCCTGATGAGGAATGTCCTGAATGACAGGACACCGCTGAGGAAAATCTCCTGAATGACAAGGACACCACTGACGATGAAATGTCCTCAATGGGAGGACACCGCTGAGGAGAAAGTCCTGAATGACAGGACACCACTGACGATGAAATGTCCTGAGACAGGACACAACTGACGATGAAATGTCCTAAATGACAGGACAAACCCCTGTCGATGAAATGTCCTGAATGACCCGGACACCACTGACGATTTGGGAAAGTCCTGAATGACACCTCTGGCGAGAAATTCCTGAATGACACCGCTGATGATGGAAGTCCTGAATGATTCCGCTGATGATGAAATGTCCTGAATGACACCGCTGATGAGACATGTCCTGAATGACAACCGCTGATGATGACATGTCCTGAATGACAGACACCGCTGATAAGATATATCCTGAATGACAAGACACCGCTGACGATGAAATGTCCTGAAGACACCGCTGATGATGAAATGTCCTGAATGACAGGACACCGCTGACTATGAAATGTCCTGAATGACACCGCAAATGATGAAATGTCATAAATGAGAGGACACCATTGACCCATGAAATGTCCTGAATGGCAGGACACCACTGACGATGAAATGTCCTGAATTACACCGCTGACAATTAAATGTCCTGAATTACACCATTGACGATGAAATATCCTGAATGACAGGACACCTTTGATGATGAAATATCCTGAATCACAGGACCCGCGACGATGAAATGCCTGAAAGACACCTCTGACACGAAATGTACGAAGACAGAACACCGCTGATGATGAAATGTCCTGAATGACAGGACCACCGCTGATGATGAAAGTCCTGAATGACACCGCTGATGATGAAATGGCCTGAATGAACACCGCTGGTGATGAAATGTCCTGAACGACACCGCTGATGATGAAATGGCCTGAATGACACCGCTGATGAAGAAAGTCCTGAATGAAAACCGCTGATGATGAAATGGCCCTGACTGACACCTCTGACAATGAAGTGTCCTGAATGGCAGGGCACTGCTGATGATGAAATGTCCTGAATGACAGAACACCGCTGATGATGAAATGTCCTTGAATGACAGGAAAACCGCTGATGATGAAATGTCCTGAATGGCAGGACACCGCTGACGATGAAATGTCCTGAATGACAGGACACCGCTGATGATGAAATGTCCCCGAAAGACACCGCATGATGAAATGTCCTGAATTACACTATTGACGATGAAAAGTCCTGAATGACATGACACCGCTGTGATGAAATGTCCCCGAATGACACCGCTGAGATGAAAATGGCCCGACTGACACCCTTTTTCAATGAAGTGTCCTGAATGGCAGGACACGCTGATGATGAAATGTCCTGAATGACAGGACACCGCTGACGATGAAATGTCCTGAATACAGGACACCGCTGATGATGAAATGTCCTGAATGACACCGTTGATGATGAAATGTCCTGAATTACACTATTGACGAGAAATGTCCTGAATGACATGACACCGTGATGATGAAATGTCCTGAATGATACCGCTGAAGATGAAATGGCCTGAATGACACCTCTGACAATATATGTCCTGAATGGGAGGACACCACTGAGGATGAAATCTCCTGAATGACAGGACACCTCTGACGATGAAATGTCCGAATGACAGGACAAAACCGCTGACGAAATGTCCTGAATGACAGGACACCGCTGACGATGAAATGTCCTGAATGACAGACACCGCTGATGACGAAATGTCCTGAACGACACCATTGACGACGAATGTCCTGAATACACCTCTGACGACGAGATGTCATGAATGACATCGCTGACGACGAAATGTCCTAATGACAGGACACCCAAGACGACGAAATGTCCTGAATGACACCATTGACGACGAGATGTCCTGAATGTCACCACTGACGAGGAAATGTCCTGAATGACACCATTGACGATTAAAGTCCTGAATGACATCATTGACAATGAAATGTCCTGAATGACACAACTGACGACGAGATGTCCTTAATGTCACCATTGACGACGAGATTTTCTGAATGACACCATTGACGATTAATGTCTTGATTGACACCCTTGACAATGAAATGTCCTGATGACACCATTGATGACAAAATGTCCTGAAAGATACCATTGACAATGAAATGTCCTGAATGACACCATTGACGACGAAATGTCCTGAATGACACAATTGACAATGAAATGTCCTGAAGACACCATTTACAATGAAATGTCCTAAATGACATCGCTGACGATGAAATTTTCCTGAATGACACCATTGACAATGAAATGTCGTGAATGACACCGCTGACGATGAAATTTCCTGAATGACACCGCTGACAATGAAATGTCCTGAATGGCACTATTGACAATGAAATGTCCTGAATGACATCATTGACAATGAAATGTCCTAAATGACATCGCTGACGATGAAATGTCCTGAATGACAAAATTGACAATGAAATGTCCTGAATGACAGCATTGAAAACTGAAATGTCCTGAATGACACAATTGACAATGAAATGTCCCTGAATGACACCATTGACGATGAATGTCCAAAAGTCCCCCGCTGACGATGAAATTCCTGAATGAACCTGCTGACGATGAATGTCCTAAAGACACAATTGACAATGAAATGTCCTGAATGACAGGAAAACCGCTGACGATGAAATGTCCTGAATGACATCGCTGACGACGAAATGTCCTGAATGACAGGGCTCTGCCGACAAAACGCCAGACGGTGACCGCACTGTGCCCTCTGTCTATTTTTCATCAGCCGATCCTTGACGATTCCATCGTGCTCCTTTCAGCGCACAAACGAATTGTCGTTTGACAGCGTTTCCTGTCCTCTAACACGATGTTCTAACAAACTATAAACCGACCCTACGTGGTTATCGTAAATTCCGCTTTTTTGTTCAGCTAAATATCGCTCACAGTCAAGGAAACAAAACAATCTTGGTAACCATTACAGGTTAAAAACATGTGATCCTGATGTTGGGGCTTGAGGAAAAGCTCTTGTCACGATAGATTGCCTGCAGGTGTGTTTGCATGCGCTGTTCTTAGTACAGCGCAGAACAGCGCAAAGCCCACGATTGTCACAAAACCCGGGCAAAACGGAGAGTGGTTCCGCCGCAATGATAACAAAACGTGGCCGTTCTTTGAGAGAGATCAGCACATTTTGTCGCAATGATAACAAAACGTGGCCGTTCTTTGAGAGAGACTAGCATGTTTTGTCGCAATGATAACAAAACGAGGCCGTTCTTTGAGAGAAATCAGCACATTTTGTCGTAATGATACAAAACATAACAGAGGTAAGGTTGGGGCAGTGGGGAAAGATGGTACAGGGGACAGGTACAGGTACCGGTGGGGAAGGGGGGAGGGTTGGTGTGTGTGTGTGTGGGTGGGGGGGGGGGGGGGGGAACATTTAATGTATATCCCAGTTTACAACAAACTTTGACGGAAGCACGCACATTGTCACTTGTTTTACGAGGTAAAGCATATTCATTCTGTCTGTCTGTCTGTCTGTCTGTCTGCCTGTCTGTCTGTCTGTCTCTCTCTCTCTCTCTCTCTCTCTCTCTCTCTCTCTCTCTCTCTCTCTCACTCTCTCTCTCTCTCTCTCTCTCTCTCTCTCTCTCTCTCTCTCTCTCTCTCTCTCTCTCTCTCTCTGTGACTATCTTTTTAGGATGCAGAATGAAGGGGAAATTTTCACAACTTTTCCCTGGTTTTTACAGAAACGTTTGGTTTAAACAGTTTTATTTCCATGACCATACACATTGAACACAAAGCACATTTGCCAGGACAACAAGAGGACTCTTATATACAGCCCTGGCAGTGAAATTTACAGAATAAACATGTGACTGATGGCGGCCTATAATACAACATATAACCATAGCAGACAAATTTAAACATGACAAAACAGTTAACAATAACAGTATAGTAAAGTGCTATACTTGTAAACAAAAGAAGGGAAGAGCCAACATTTAAAATTGGCATTTAGAATTAAGAATGAAATTATGGAAAATTAAGAAATAAGAGAAAATGGTGACAGGGTATTGCCCGTGTTGGTGTGGCTGCCTAAGGCAGTCCGGCACATGACAGAATGTGTGCAACACTGGTCGTCTGCAGCATACAGTTGTCAAACCAAATATCATATTCCTGTACATGGATAAAGACATAATCAGGACATTGATGTAAGCGCTCCAGCCCCTCTGACATCCGTAACTAGGTTGATATAGATGGAAGCATCGTTTATTGAAGAGGTGAAATATAAGTATACCTAGGAAACAGTAAACCTTGAGTCTGTTGGTTTAGTTTTCGAAACGCTTTGTGAAAAGAATAAGCCTTTGAACCATTTCAAATATCTTAGCATTTGTATCTACATTAAAGGAATTGTTTCCATGCAGGAGATTTCGGATAGAAATCTGATTTGGTGGGAGATTTAAGATAGTGTTTGCTCGGTGTTGGTTGTGGAGTGGACAGTGAAGTAGGAAGTGTTCGGATGTTTCTTGTGGATATCGACAAGCGCAAGAAGAGTTGTTTGTTAGGTGCCGGGTATATAGGTCAAAATTCAAGTTACTCATACCAAGACGCATACGACAATGATTGACTTGTGCTTCCCTATTTCCATTATAGTAATGTGGTAGAACTGGATTGTCATTTGTAGAAAGGTATCGTTTGAGCTGACTGAACGACTGGGACTGTTGGATATGCAGTGGGAGATTGTTCCACATGATTGTGGTAGATGGAAAAAAAGAGGTTTTTAAAATTTTTTTAAATAAATATTGGTTTTGTGGCGGGGGACTATTCGTTCTGAGGGCCTTCGTCTAGGGTAGGGGTTGACTGAGGATACGAGCTGTGGCAACAAGTTTGATATGTAAGTGGGACAGCTGCCTTGGAGGATCTTGTAGTATGTAATCAGTTTATGTCTTCGTCGGCGTTCTTTTAAAGTACAGAATCCAGACTCCTTTAACAATTTTTCGTGACTGGTTCCACGGACAGATCCTGTGATGATGCGCAAAGCATCCATGTGTAGATCTTCTAAAATTTTTGATTGGTACTCTGCGCATCCATCCCAGATTATGTCAGCATAGTCAAATACTGGTAGTATGAATGATTTGTACATTGTCTCTAGAGCCTTTCTGGTCAGCTTGTATTTAAATGAACGAAGACAGTTTATCAGTACTCTGGCTTTTGTAGCAATGTAGTTTATGTGTTCACCCCATTTACAATTATCTTGCAAGATAACCCCAAGGTGTTTGTGCTGTCTAAATTGCTGTAGTATAGAACTACTAAAAGTCAGATTACGGCTATCAGCATTTCCCCGAAACACATTTAGCAGTTCGGTTTTAGACTCATTGAATCTAACTTTCCAAGCTTTTGCCCAGACGTCAATTTTATCTAAATCTGCCCGCACGATTAACGTTCTTGTAGCTGTGTTTTCCATTGCCAGAGACATGCTTGTGTCGTCAGCAAAGAGTTTGATATCTGAGTCTATATTCTGGATTATATCATTTATAATACCAGAAATAGAAGCGGGCCGAGGACAGATCCTTGTGGCACACCTTGGGGAACGCTTTGCTGTGTAGATTTTTCTCCTCTGATTACTACTGACTGATAGCGATCTGAAAGATAGTCACTGAACCAGTTCAACAAAATACCCTTTATTCCAATGGCTTTAAGCTTAAGCAGAAGACCTCGGTGCCATACACGATCAAAAGCTTTAGAAATGTCAAAAAATATGGACTGGAAAGGATACTTTTGTCGTAATTTGTCACCTGGGCGTCATAAATGCTGAGCAGTTGGTAGATTGTAGAATCCCCTGGATAAATCCAGACTAAGCACTTATTATAAGGTTATTGAAAATCAGGAAGTTGTAGATTCGTCCGTGCCCACATCTTTCAAAAAGTTTTCCTACACAACTTAAAAGAGATATTGGCCGATAGTTCGTACACTCATCTTTTTCACCTTTTTTGTGAACTGGCGTTACATTAGCAATTTTCCAGGGCTTTGGAAATCTTCCTTCTGTTAAACAACGATTAAAGAATATTGTTAAAGGTCAGGATATAATATCAACTGATGCAATCAACAGTTTGTTATGAATGAAGTCAGGGCCGGTGGCTTTTTTGAGTTGAGATCTTTTATGATTTTTTTAACCTCAGGAACAGTCAACACTATTTCAGTAAGTTGAGACGTGACATTCGGGGTTATGTCGGGCAAGGAACTTCTGTCGTCTTCTACTTTACACCGGCTGACAAAGAAATCATTAAATATGTTAGCCTTTTCTAGATTTGAGTAATATGCCGTACCATTCACGGTTATCGGTAGAATGTTATCTGCATCAATGTCCTTTTTACTCATGAACTGTCTGACAATTTTCCACCATTCCTTATGACCAAATTTGACTGGGTCGATAACTATATAATTTAGTTCGTTAAATACTCCAGTTTCCTTTTCTGAACTCTATCAGTGACTTCATTTCGTAGTGCACGAAAGTTTTCCCAGTCTGTTTGGAGATTAGAAATCTTTGCCCTTTTATGAAGTTTGTTTCTCTTTTTTATCAACCGTTTTAGTTCATTATTGAACCAAGGGGCATCCCTTGGGCGTACAGTAACTAATTTAAATGGCATACATTGTTTTGCTAGGGACATAAACTTATCCGTGAAAATGCTACTTGTGTCATCTATGGAGTTATTAGTCAGTATTACATTCCAATCATCATTCCCTAAAAGTTCACACAATTTTTCTTGGTCTAATTTGTCGTAATTAAATATCGTTCTTTAGAATGGGCTTTGCTTGTAAATTAAATGTTTAAGTACAGCACATGGGACACTGTGGTCACTACAGAATTGAGGCAAGATTTCGACTGATTTAATCATGTCAGGGCTCTGAGTAATAACTAGATCTAGGCAAGTTGCAGTATCATTTGTTATACTTGTAGGAGAAGTTACAAGTTGCTTAAGCTGATAAGCATTCAGTATATTTCTCATATGACTGGAAGGGTGGGGAAGTGCATTATCATTGAAATCTCCAAGTATGACAAACTTCGTTAGGGTTCTATCTGCTTTTCCTATGCTCTCTTCTATTAGTGCCAGTAGTCAACATGAGCTTGAGGGTTGCGATAGAATGACCCAACTAGTAAGCTCTCTTGGTTCATTTTAGTTTCTACCCATACAGCTTCTAGAAACTCGACTTGTAAGTCTGGGCGTTTAGGTTTAGGTTTAGGTTTAGGTTTGTAGGGACAATTGCTTTTAGCAATTTTAGCCAGAACTGGCTTTACATGTCCCTTCTATATGTTATCTGTTTACACACGGTCAGGTCTTTAACTCGCTCAAGTCTTTATTTATCATAGTCAAAATAAATAGTCTTCAATAGTACACTATCATCGATAGAGCTTTTGAAATGGTTAGTATTTTGTGCACGTGTAATATTAGGGGTTAATTTGTTCCAAAGGTTTGTTACTCTGTTACTGAAAGAAAATTTTCTTAGGTTAGTGCGATAATATTCATGATAAATTTTATCCACACTATTTCTGGTAATATCAACTCTTGATGCAGTAAAAAATTTTGAAATAGGAATATCGTCAACACAATTAAATATTTTATAGACTTGGATCAAATCGCCCCTCACTCGTCTTGCTTTTAGAGTAGGCAGTCCAAGAGCTTTTAACCTATCTTCATAGGAAAGGTTTTGTGTATTCTTTACAAGCTTTGTTGCTCTTCTTTGTACTCTTTCCAAAGCAGCAGACTGCCTCTTTAATCGAGGATACCAAATTGTATTGCCATATTCCAAATGAGGTCTAACGAAAGCCTTGTATATTTTTGTAAAAATATCTTTATCTATATGACTAAAAGTACGTTTAATTATACCAATCATTTTATTAGCTTTATTTATAGAGTTTTGAATATGCTTATCGAATACTAGGCCAGAATCAAAAGTAACACCAAGATCTTTTTCATAATCACATGTTGAAATATCTGCACGCTCACCAGTATCACTGTTTAGCATTGTATATTGGTATCTTGGGTTCTTACGTCCAACATGTAACACGTTGCACTTGTCCGCATTAAAATGCAAATTCCATGTGGCAGACCATCTGGATAAACTATCAATATCATTTTGTAATGTATTATGATTATAAGTTGTATTATAAATTTTCGTATCGTCCGCGAATATATTGCAAATACTTTCCACTGAGTTTGGCAAATCATTTATGAATATTGTAAATAATACGGGACCCAAAATGCTCCCTTGTGGTATACCACTTAGAACTTCCGTAAATTCTGAATATGAGCTTCCTCCTCTAACTCTTTGCTGTCTTTTAGTTAAAAAATCCCTTATCCATGTATGCACTCTACCTGTAATTCCATAAGATGATAATTTCACTAATAGCCTCTCATGGGGAACAGAATCAAAGGCCTTTTTAAAGTCTAAATACAGTATATCTACATTGTTGCCATTATCTAAAAGTTTTGTTAAATCTTCCATGACTAGTAGAAGTTGTGTTACACAAGATCGATGTTTACGGAAACCATGCTGGCACTCTGTATATAAATTATTCAAAGTCATATGATCAACAATCACATCCCGTATAATTGATTCCATAATCTTACAAACAATTGATGTAAGACTAACTGGCCTATAATTTCCAGGATCTGTCCTAGTACCTTTTTTAAATAAAGCTGTCACATTTGCAGACTTCCAGTCCATTGGTACCACACCTGATTCAATTGATTTATTAAACAAAATACTGAAAGGTAATGCTAGCTCATTATATGACTCCTTAAGAACTCTTGCAGGTATCAAATCAGGTCCACAAGATTTATTTGGGTTTATATTTTTAAGTCTCTCTCTAACTGCACTAGGTGTAATACACATATCTGTTATGGTGACTCCACTGGACCTTGAACCACTTTCCAAGATCGGAACATTACTATTATCTTCTTTTGTGAAAACACTAGAAAAGAAGTCATTTAAAGTATTTGCTTTATCTTCATCTGACACTGCTAAACCACCATTTTTTGTATTCAGTGGACTAATGCCAATATTTGTCTTGGTCTGTGATTGTACATATTTCCAAAACTTTTTAGGTTGTTCTTTACAATTAGATGCAACTTTTTTTTCGAATTCGATCCTTTCTTTTCTTTTTATTTTTTCACATTTATTCCTCATCCTTATATACTTCATATATTCACTACCTTGTTTAGTGCACATAAATCTTTTATATGCATTTTGTTTTTTTGTAACTTTCCTCCAAGCCTTCTTATCCAACCATAATGGTTTTTTTCAACTGGGGCACTATGTTCAATATCTGAAATCATTCTTTCGTCTTTAACCAAAACTAAGTCTAATATATTCTCTTTCTGATTTAGTCTTTTCCTTGTCGGATTTTGTACCACTTGAGTAAGATATACATCCCTTAGACATTCTATAAATTGTTCATCTCTCTCATTTGACCATGTACCTTTCCAATCAATATCGGGATAATTAAAATCACCTGTAATACACACAACATCATGAAACTGTAT
The DNA here is from genome assembly GCA_018398815.1 of Conus ventricosus. Taxonomy (NCBI): domain Eukaryota; kingdom Metazoa; phylum Mollusca; class Gastropoda; order Neogastropoda; family Conidae; genus Conus; species Conus ventricosus. The sequence goes on from JAFLJL010018197.1 coordinate 27,705, forward strand.
TGCTTCCATTTTCATAAGTTTAAGTAGTTTATCATCATTTTCTTGCGATGAAGCAGGATTTCTGTATATGTTTCCAAATAAAACAGTCAAGTTTTCTTTGCTTTTAAATTGAATCCAGACACTTTCTTCAAAATCCACATCATTTAGTTCCTTACATTCGTAAGCACATAAATATCTCTTTAAAATATAAAAGGCACCTCTTTTAGAAATATTACTTATAAACAAATCATAGCCAGGAATAGCAAATTCTGAAATATTGAAATCTTTCAAATTTTTGGGAATAGCCTCAGTAATGGATATAATATCAGGATTCCTATCATCAATTAAGCCGAGAAACTCACCTTTTTTATTTAATAATCCATCAATGTTAGTATATAAAACTTGTATTGGAAAATTTTGATTTGAAACAACTGTAGATTTATTCTTTACAATATTTACATTTTTCTTGCAGGATTCCTTCTTGTCTCAATTTCCGGATGACTCACCCTGACCAAGTCTGGGTGATCTTTTCACAATTTTCCTATTTCTGATCTGTAAGTTTGTTTCCCCATTTTCAACTCTCTGTTTCATCTCCTCTCTTAACTGTTTCATGTGCTCTCTCTCTCTTGGTGTGTAATCAGGATTTATGTACATTTTATCCTTTTGTTCAGTCTTCCCCTTATTGATTTTGTAAGCATTCTTCAGGATTTCTTGTTTTATTTCTTTTTTGTGGTTTACAATAAACATCCTCTCTGACATATATGGCAACACCACCATTATCGTTAAACTGTTGGTCTAATCTGACAGGAGGATGAAAATTTTTCAAACATATTAATGCATCAGAGACAGAGGGTGACAGCCATGTCCCCGGACACGGTTATAATATCGAACTGGTTGGATTCTGCTTCAAAAAGCTCAATTTTCTTTTTCCGACTACGCGCATTAACGTGTACCACTCTGAGTTTTCCATGTCCGTTTGGGCCAGGATTAGGATGAATGTCCCCGGATTTCATAAGTGAGGTATTGTTAGTGGTGGAAATGCCACAGTTTAAACTTGCATCAGTGGGGCTAGAACGCTCACTATTTCTATGAAATTTATGTCTTAGTAGAAATATAGCTACATCAATGATTGAGTATGTAGAAAGAATAAATAAGAGAATTGAGGGTGCCATTTGCTGTATATCTTTTGCAAAAGCTAGACATAAAAAGGGAATTGTAGTTGCCTTGTTTAGAAAAAACAACTTCTGCTGCAGACGGCCAGATATGCCGCTAAACAGAAACGTTTCAACATAACAGAATGACACGCATCTCGATTAGAGTTAAGTGATTACCACTAGAGTTCAGTCATCACCACCAGAGTTCAGTCATCACCACTAGAGTTGATAGTGTAGACTCTCCATAGCCACACTCTGCGCCACTTTCTCTGTGGTGATACTGCGCCACTTTCTCTGTGGTGATACTGCGCCACTTTCTCTGTGGTGATACTGTCTGTGCCACTTTCTCTGTGGAGATACTGCGCCACTTTCTCTGTGGAGATACTGCGCCACTTTCTCTGTGGTGATACTGTCTGTGCCACTTTCTCTGTGGGGATACTGCGCCACTTTCTCTGTGGTGATACTGCGCCACTTTCTCTGTGGTGATGCAAACAAGTCTTTCGGAGAGATTGTGTGAGCTATGTTGTCTTTCGGAGAGATTATGTGAGCTATGTTGTCTTTTGGGGAGATTATGTGAGCTATGTTGTCTTTCGGGGAGATTATGTGAGTTATGTTGTCTTTCGGAGAGATTATATGAGCTATGTTGTCTTTCGGGGAGATTATGTGAGCTATGTTGTCTTTCGGGGAGATTATGTGAGCTATGTTGTCTTTCGGAGAGATTAAGTGAGCTATGTTGTCTTTCGGAGAGATTAAGTGAGCTATGTTGTCTTTCGGAGAGATTATGTGAGCTATGTTGTCTTTCGGAGAGATTAAGTGAGCTATGTTGTCTTTCGGAGAGATTTAGTGAGCTATGTTGTCTTTCGGAGAGATTAAGTGAGCTATGTTGTCTTTCGGAGAGATTAAGTGAGCTATGTTGTCTTTTGGAGAGATTAAGTGAGCTATGTTGTCTTTCGGAGAGATTAAGTGAGCTATGTTGTCTTTCGGAGTGGTTAAGTGAGCTATGTTGTCTTTTGGAGAGATTAAGTGAGCTATGTTGTCTTTTGGAAAGATTAAGTGAGCTATGTTGTCTTTTGGAGAGATTAAGTGAGCTATGTTGTCTTTTGGAGAGATTAAGTGAACTATGTTGCCTTTTGGAGAGATTAAGTGAGCTGTGTTGTCTTTTTTTTATTTACTTACTCTAAACTGCATATTTCAAACTTTTAAAACTGTTCCAGATCAAGACATTCTCCTATCTCCATAAATCATAGTCACAAATCATAAATCACAGTCACAAATCAATGCTTGGAAGTCGTTGATTCCTGACTGTGTGTAAAACAACAGCAGCAGCAACAACAACAACAACAACAACAACAACAATGCGCCATGGGTGCTTGATCATAAGTTCTTTCTATGGTTTAAATAAGGAAAATATCCATTTTGATTTAAGGTTAATATCGGTGTCAATGACAGTTTAAACACATTTAATAACATCCTCTGGATTAGATCGCCAGTTCAAAATTATCATTTTCTTTTATTTAGAGTTGATTGTCAGCCTCTGCGTCTATGTGAATATTAAAATACAGCCCTGTAAAATATCTTATAATGCACTACCGAAGACAACACTGAGACAGTATCACCAGCATATTACAACAAAAGTAAGATCAGTCAACATTTAAAACACCGTGGACTATTCTGTGACAAGTAAATTTCCATACATTTAACATGTCAAGAAATCGACGGTGAAGGGTTTTCCATTTGTCTCAGTTCTTTGTACTCCCATCTCTTCATCCATCCTCCTCTCCCCCCCCCCCCCTCTTCCTCCACAATTCCCTTTTCCACCCCCTCACCCTCTCAACAACAACACCCCTACACCATCTCAACAAGAACACCACCTCACCCTCTCATCAACAACACCCCCTCACCCTCTCAACAACAACAGATTTTTTCCCAATAAGAAGATACAAGATTTTGTTTTCTTATGCATATTAGCAATAACTTATAAATCTCGGCTACTGCATTAAATCTTGTTCCTAAAGTATGTACAGCGCTTTATTATAACCTACAAAGCACTGTTTAGTTTCTTTTGTTTCTAAAGGATGCACAACGCTTTATTGTAACCTACAAAGCACTATCTAGTTTCTTTTCATTTAGCTCTGAGGCATCAGCAAATGGTTGGAGCACCACGTCGTGGCTATGAGTCCCAGACGAACGTCTGAGTCCTGTTTCATTTTCTAAGAGTACGTAGTTTGTTTTCTGGAAAGCAGCCAACCGTTGCGTATGATAAATGTAAAAAAAGTTGCCAAGGTTATTGAGTGACATTTTCTTTTAGATATAACGGCGTTCTTTATTACCACGGACGTTTTAAAGGATCCCCAATAATTCCACATCCAGGTGATCAGATGTACAATATGTGTCCGAACCCTTATTTCAAAAATATGGCTGCGTTGCACATCAATGCGTACGTAATAAACACTTTGATTTTACTTTACATCTCCAGATTTGCTTCATCAATGACAATCCATAAAGACTGAAAATTATGAACGGTGAGCTGAAGCTGTTGGGCTTTCAGTTTTTATTCTCTAGGAAGAGTTTTCCGATATTCCTTTCAATCTATCTATTGAAGGTTCTATTGATTGCTGGTTCAGTTTAAAAGACCTCTTATATTTCTGACCACATTTTCTTCTTTGGTCCTCATTCTGAGGGCTACGCCACACTGCTACTACATCTGCTAACAAACTTCTGAGGGCTATGCCACTCTGATACTACATCTACTACCAAGTTTCTGAGGGCTACACCACACTCCTACTACATCTACTACCACGTTTCTGAGGGCTACACCACACTGCTACTACATCTACTACCACGTTTCTGAGGGCTATGCCACACTGCTTCTACATCTACTACCAAGTTTCTGAGGGCTATGCCACACTCCTACTACATCTACTACCACGTTTCTGAGGGCTACACCACACTGCTACTACATCTACTACCAAGTTTCTGAGGGCTATGCCACACTGCTTCTACATCTACTACCAAGTTTCTGAGGGCTATGCCACACTCCTACTACATCTACTACCAAGTTTCTGAGGGCTACACCACACTGCTACTACATCTACTACCAAGTTTCTGAGGGCTATGCCACACTGCTTCTACATCTACTACCAAGTTTCTGAGGGCTATGCCACACTCCTACTACATCTACTACCAAGTTTCTGAGGGCTACACACCACACTGCTACTACATCTACTACCAAGTTTCTGAGGGCTGTGCCACACTGCTTCTACATCTACTACCAAGTTTCTGGGGGCTATGCCACACTGCTAGTACATCTACTACCAAGTTTCTGAGGGCTATGCCACACTGCTTCTACATCTACTACCAAGTTTCTGAGGGCTATGCCACACTGCTTCTATATCTACTACCAGTTTCTGAGGGCTATGCCACTCTGATACTACATCTACTACCAGTTTCTGAGGGCTACGCCACACTGCTTCTACATCTACTACCAGTTTCTGAGGGCTACGCCACACTGCTACTACATCTACTATCAAGTTTCTGAGGGCTATGCCACTCTGATACTGCATCTACTATCAAGTTTCTGAGGGCTGTACCACACTGCTACTACATCTACTACCTAGCATCCGAGATTTCTTTCTTTTTTCTTTTCTTTTCTTTTTTTCTAATTCATTTTTTTTTCTTTTTCTTTTCTTTCCTTTTTTGATGTCCTATATTCTGAGCCACGTGAGTGCCATTGCAACCATCCCGCTCATTTCGAACCCCCCCCCCCTTCCCCCCGTACACAGCCACAGCCCGACCCGGCCCACCGCAACCCCGGCACCGGCAATCCACAGGGAGCAATCAATATTAAGTCGTCAAGAGGCAACCCACCAGAGGAGACACTGCACTGCTGCCGAGTCACTTCGGTGTTGTTTAGTGGTGCCTGTTCTGATACAACATACACAGAACATCACCTACTTAGCCCCCTTCTGACGATAATAATTGCTTAGTTGCAGAGCCGGCGTGAGTGAGCTCTCCTTCCGGAGGGCTCCAACACGTCCGTCCAACGACTGCCCCATGAACATGGCGATACCGGTGACCCCGAGGGGACTCAAACCAAGGCCACAAGGCCACAAGGCCAAAGGCATGGAGAGGACATCGAAACTGAGGTCACCATGGGGGCCGGGTATGAAGGGCCACAGAAATGGAGACTTTTTAATGCTGATCGATGAGGATGTGGACGATGAAGATGATGCTATGGATTTCCATTTAGGTCTCAAACTGCATAACAGGGCTGTACTCTATAATTACTTTCATAATATATCCTGGAGTCAACCAAGCCCGAGAGGTACAGACACCTGAGTGTTGGTCAGGAAATTTGAGTCACACTCTAGAGACGCATCCATTTAGTGGATGAAACTCGAATGTGTGGTCCAAGTCTTCCCAACTGAGCCCGTAGCAAACTCAACTCTGGGTAGGAGCCGGTCGGAGTAGAAAAATCTCACACGGCTCTGATGGGAATCGAACCCACCACCTCCCAGCCAGAAGTCCGCGACGCTGAGCACTTCACCATGTTGGCAGGGAGCACCCCAAATTTCAACACCATGTGTTAATATTGGCTGAATCTGCCTACAGTACATCTCAGACACACAGAGCAGGGCATTTATTTTCAGAAGACGTAAAATCCTAAACAGAGCAATACACACTTTTGGGCACGACAGGCCATATCTTGCAGAGAATACGTATGTGACAGGTGAGGAGAGAGACAGAGACAGAGACAGACAGAAAGACAAAGTTGGCCGAAAAAAAAGAAAGAAAGAAAGAAAGGGAAAGAAACAAAGAAAGAAAGAAAAAGAAACAAAGAAAAAAGACAAATCTGACACTATAATGTCGTCTCGTTATTCGTTGGAATATTTCGCTATGATCTGTTGCGAGGTCTACCCTTTGGGCTCTCCATGTTTTGTCGCATCGCGACAAATTTTGTATTTGCGACATTCTGGATTGTAACATCCTTCGTCTGCATAGGATGGCAGCCAATAATGGAAGCTTTGGACACTTTCTAGTACACCACTTGGGTTTCTTCATCAATGTTGTTGGCGCTATCGGCTGGTCATGACTGAATGTCCTCATGGTTTTTGTTTCTAAGATATCCAGGCAGTGCCGTCTGGGCACTCATCGTTACTGGTCAGTTCGTACTCACCAGCCAGGCTATTGATGTCGGCGGCGAAACACGTTTGTTTGTTTGGTAATTTATTCCTGTCAACAACTGTTTTTGTTTGTTTGTTTTGTTTTTAAATCTCGGTTAAAAGCCCATCCTTTTGTAAAAACAGCACAGTTCCGTTTAAAAGCTCTCTGAACATCTAAAAATAACTTGGACCCAATGCACCCGTGGACGAAAATATCTGCCTGTGCTCTGTGTCTGTCCATATTGTGATGCTCTGTGTCTGTCCATACCGTGATGCTCTGTGTCTGTCCATACCGTGATGCTCTGTGTCTGTCCATACTGTGATGCTCTGTGTCTGTCCATACTGTGATGCTCTGTGTCTGTCCATACCGTGATGCTCTGTGTCTGTCCATACCGTGATGCTCTGTGTCTGTCCATACTGTGATGCTCTGTGTCTGTCCATAGTGTGATACTCTGTGTCTGTCCATAGTGTGATGCTCTGTGTCTGTCCATATTGTGATGAAATTATCTGTCTGCGCTCTGTGTCTGTCTATACTGTGATGCTCTGTGTCTGTCCATACCGTGATGCTCTGTGTCTGTCCATACCGTGATGCTCTGTGTCTGTCCATATTGTGATGAAATTATCTGTCTGCGCTCTGTGTCTGTCTATACTGTGATGCTCTGTGTCTGTCCATACTGTGATGCTCTGTGTCTGTCCATAGTGTGATGCTCTGTGTCTGTCCATAGTGTGATGCTCTGTGTCTGTCTATACTGTGATGCTCTGTGTCTGTCCATACCGTGATGCTCTGTGTCTGTCTATACTGTGATGCTCTGTGTCTGTCCATACCGTGATGCTCTGTGTCTGTCTATACTGTGATGCTCTGTGTCTGTCCATACCGTGATGCTCTGTGTCTGTCCATACCGTGATGCTCTGTGTCTGTCCATACTGTGATGCTCTGTGTCTGTTCATACTGTGATGCTCTGTGTCTGTCCATAGTGTGATGAAATTATCTGTCTGCGCTCTGTGTCTGTCTATACTGTGATGCTGTGTGTCTGTCCATACCGTGATGCTCTGTGTCTGTTCATACTGTGATGCTCTGTATCTGTCCATACTGTGATGCTCTGTGTCTGTCCATAGTGTGATGCTATGTGTCTGTTCATACTGTGATGCTCTGTGTCTGTCCATACTGTGATGCTCTGTGTCTGTTCATACTGTGATGCTCTGTGTCTGTCCATACCGTGATGCTCTGTATCTGTCCATACTGTGATGCTCTGTGTCTGTCCATAGTGTGATGCTCTGTGTCTGTTCATACTGTGATGCTCTGTGTCTGTCCATACTGTGATGCTCTGTATCTGTCCATACCGTGATGCTCTGTGTCTGTCCATACTGTGATGCTCTGTATCTGTCCATACTGTGATGCTCTGTGTCTGTCCATACCATGATGCTCTGTGTCTGTTCATACTGTGATGTTCTGTGTCTGTCCATACTGTGATGCTCTGTGTCTGTCCATACCGTAATGCTCTGTGTCTGTCCATAGTGTGATGCTCTATGTCCGTTCATACTGTGATGCTATGTGTCTGTTCATACTGTGATGCTATGTGTCTGTTCATACCGTGATGTTCTGTGTCTGTCCATAGTGTGATGCTCTATGTCCGTTCATACTGTGATGCTATGTGTCTGTTCATACTGTGATGCTCTGTGTCTGTCCACACTGTGATGCTCTGTGTCTGTTCATAGTGTGATGCTCTATGTCCGTTCATACTGTGATGCTATGTGTCTGTCCATACCGTGATGCTCTGTGTCTGTCCATACTGTGATGCTCTGTGTCTGTCCATACCGTGATGCTCTGTGTCTGTTCATAGTGTGATGCTCTGTGTCTGTCCATACCGTGATGCTATGTGTCTGTTCATACTGTGATGATCTGTGTCTCTTCATACTGTGATGCTATGTGTCTGTTCATACTGTGATGCTATGTGTCTGTTCATACCGTGATGCTCTGTGTCTGTCCATAGTGTGATGCTCTGTGTCTGTCCATACCGTGATGCTCTATGTCCGTTCATACTGTGATGCTATGTGTCTGTTCATACTGTGATGCTATGTGTCTGTTCACACTGTGATGGTCTGTGTCTGTTCATACTGTGATGCTCTGTGTCTGTCCATACTGTGATGCTCTTTGTCCGTTCATACTGTGATGCTATGTGTCTGTCCATACTGTGATGCTCTGTGTCTGTTCATACTGTGATGCTCTGTGTCTGTCCATACTGTGATGCTCTGTGTCTGTCCATACCGTGATGCTCTGTGTCTGTCCATACCGTAATGCTCTGTGTCTGTCCATACCGTGATGCTCTGTGTCTGTCCATACCGTGATACTCTGTGTCTGTCCACAGTGTGATGCTCTATGTCCGTTCATACTGTGATGCTATGTGTCTGTTCATACTGTGATGCTCTGTGTCTGTTCATACTGTGATGCTCTGTGTCTGTCCATACCGTGATGCTATGTGTCTGTCTATACTGTGATGCTCTGTGTCTGTTCATACTGTGATGCTCTGTGTCTGTTCATACTGTGATGCTCTGTGTCTGTTCATACTGTGATGCTCTGTGTCTGTCCATACTGTGATGCTCTGTGTCTGTTCATACTGTGATGCTCTGTGTCTGTCTATATTGTGATGCTCTGTGTCTGTCCAGAGTGTGATGCTCTGTGTCTGTCCACACTGTGATACTCTGTATCTGTCCATACTGTGATGCTCTGTGTCTGTCCACACTGTGATACTCTGTATCTGTCCATATTCTGATGCTTTGTGTCTGTCCACACTGTGATACTCTGTATCTGTCCATATTCTGGTGCTCTTTATCTGTCCATAGTGTGATGCTCTGTGTCTGTCCATGTGTGATGCTCTGTGTCTGTTCACACTGTGATGCTCTGTGTCTGTCCATATTGTGATGCTCTGTGTCTGTCCATAGTGTGATGCTCTGTGTCCGTTCATACTGTGATGCTCTGTGTCTGTCCACACTGTGATACTCTGTATCTGTCCATATTCTGGTGCTCTGTGTCTGTCCAAAGTGTGATGCTGTGTGTCTGTTCATACTGTGATGCTCTGTGTCCGTTCATACTGTGATGCTCTGTGTCTGTTCATACTGTGATGCTCTGTGTCTGTCCATACTGTGATGCTCTGTGTCTGTCCATACTGTGATGCTCTGTGTCTGTCCATGTTCTGATGAAAGGATCTGTCTGCGCTCTGTGTCTGTCCATATTGTGATGTTGTGTGTCTGTTCATCTTTTGATGATGTGCAGCTGTCGTTCGAAATAACTCAGGTAGCAGAGCACCGGAGTCGTGTCGATGGTGATGCAAGATCGCAGGTTCGAATCTCCAGCGGGCCGTTTCGGCACCAGGGATAGTACTCTCTAAGTATACATGAGTTTTGACTCAATCGTCCGAAAAGTCCTTCGAACGAGACTAAAGAATTTACCACGTGTGACCGCGCGTGTACCATCCGAACGAGACAAAAGAATTTACCACGTGT
>JAFLJL010018197.1:42500-50000 GCA_018398815.1 Conus ventricosus
CTGACTGCCTGTCTACCTGACTGCCTGTCTCCTGACTGCCTGTCTACCTGTCACCTGTCTGCCCTGACTGCCTGACTACCTGCCTGCAAGTCAGCAAGCCTGCGTGTCCTCCAGCCCTGACCTTGCCGTGGTCGATTGCTTATCCCTGTCTCTCTGTCTGTCTGTCCGTCCGTCTTGTCTGTCGCCACAGCGTTGGCCGCGGGTTGACGCTCATCGTCTGCGCCTGTAATTGGTTTGAAATCTCCCCGGGTCTGGGGGCCCTCCTCCCTTCCCCCTGCACTTTTGACTGGAACTGGAGTGACCATGCAGGTGACCTCACTCTCCGCGTGGACTCCATGGTGGGGGGGCCTTTGTCATGTGCGTGTTTTGATTTTTCGTGCGCTGTTCATGTCACTTTTTGTATTGGAGGTTCATGTATGGGAGGTTCATGATGGGAGGTTCTGTATGGGAGGTTCATGTATGGGATGGATGTTCGTGTGCGTTCATGTCACGTTTGTATCGGAGTTCATATAAGGGATGGTTGTTCGTGCGCTGTTCTTTTCACGTTTGTATGGGAAGTTCAGTATGGGAGGTTCATGTATGGGAGGTTCATGTAGGGGAGGTTCATGTATGGGATGGATGTTCGTGTGCTGTGCATGTGACGCTGTATTGGAGGTTCATGTATGGGATGGATGTTCATGTGCTGTGCATGTCACGTTTTGTTTTTGGAGGTTCATGATGGGATGGATGTTCGTGTGCTGTGCATGTGACGCTGTATTGGAGGTTCATGTATGGGAGGTTCATGTATGGGATGGATGTTCATGTGCTGTGCATGTCACGTTTGTATTGGAGGTTCATGTATGGGATGGATGTTCATGTGCTGTACCACTGGCTGTACACCATGATCTTTAGACAGTGTTGGTGGGACTGGCACGATTCGGACATAAACACTTTTTACAGCAGAGTCTATCAGGAGAAAGGTATTGAGGTGAATAACTTTGATAATGTCAATACTGTTTTTTATGGTTCATATGCTGCTGAAATTGCCATGGTCATTTCACAGTCACAGGCTGCAAAATTTTATAAAGACAACAATTTTGTGTACCACTAGGGTATTCACTTAGGTAAATATGCATGTATCAGATTTTGGGTTCAAAACCATGAACATGGATGATACCTTGAGTGTGAAGGGGTACATTTGTGTGTTTTGTGTGTGTGTGTGTCCCAATATTTTTCTGACGAGAAACTGAACTGAACTGAACTGAACTGAGCTGAGCTGTAAAGCAGACTTCCAAAAACCCTTGGTCCAGAAAAATGCCTCACCTGAGCTGAGCTTGTACAGCAACTCGAAGAAACCCTTTGGGCAACGGGGCCCCACCCTGACATGATGGTTGTCTCTCCTGAAACACATCAACATTTTCTTTCACTAGATCTAAAGAATTTTAAGGAAAAAAATATTTTTAAAAAAATCTCAGCTTCAAAACAATCTGTTCACAACTCTATGTATGTCATTTTTTTCTATCATGTGTGTCTAATATGTCTGGACGAGGTGAAAAGCCCTCATGTGGCCTTTTGTGGTCGGCTAGGATATAAACAGCATGAATTCAAGTGTTCTTTCAATTTAATGTCTATCCACGTTAAGTCATAATTAGACAATGGTTAGAGGGAAAGGGGGGACGGGTAGAGGGATTAAGTAATATCTTCAAAGGCTTTGAAGAAAAACAACAACGCAACAATAAAATAAAAAACTATGAGCTAACAAAGAACTACTGATCAAAATACTCAACATCGGTTTCAGTTTACAGAACAGAAACAATAGGACTTTGATGTAATGAAATTGCAATTTTACACATCAGTTGATAAATCTGATACAACTTGATCCAGAGAACATTTAAGTAGGGATGGTAGGTAAGGTTTTAAGAACACACATTGAAAAAGGATGTGATTATTTGTAATTTTTCCGCCACAAGGCATGTTATGTTCTTACACAACTTTGTCAAGTATTCAATTTGATCTTAAAATCAAAGAAATTATAATCCGTGAATAGGTAAGCTACATTGATGAAATTAATTAAGTGTGTCAATGTTTATTAGCTGGCGTGAGTGAGTATCTAGAAAACATCCAGAATTTTTTTTTTCTTAAATGTTTCCAACACGCATTTTCTAACAGACTGTATCCCTCATGGACAGACAATGGAAAACTGATACATTCTGACCCGCTTGTATTTCTTGCTCCCCGCTTTGCTGCTCTGTCGACCCTCTCATTAAACTGAATACCACAGTGAGAAGGAACCCAACAGAAGGAGATACTCGTACCCCTAATAACCAAAAAATGTATTAATTGACGAATGTCTGCAATTAAATCTTTTCTTATTGTTGTTTGATTTGCTGAGGGCAAATAAAACCGATTTTGAAACGACACAAAAGAGGGCCTGAAGTGTTGGGTAAGAAAGATCAGAAGATAATACAGGGTCATTAAAATGGCAGTTAGCTCGGCTGTAAAAATGGATGTTTTTTTCCAAGGTAGTAAGATTTTTCCACCTTTATAGAGGAATAGCAAATGCCGCACCTGCTTCTTTGGTATCTAAAAGAGATCCGTCGGTATATATCTTAAGATGAAGCGGGTACGAGTTTACCGTTATGCCAATCAAGTTTTCATTGTCACCTTTTTTTTAAAGACGAATGGTTGATATCAAATGATGCTCTTTGAAGTTCCCATGGTGGGCTGGCAGATGAAGGAAGCTGAGGTTTAATTATTTCGTTATGGTTAATTTCTGACTCTTCAAATCAATTGGAAGTGAAAGTCCTAATTGTCATAAGCGAGGAGATTGATTTTGCTCTTTAAGGGAAGTAATGTCAGATCTCATACTAAACTTCGTTTTCAACATTGCTGTACATGTTGAAGATCGTAAGACATATTTTGCGACAGCGAGCCGTCGATACTCATCTAATGGTAATACCCCAATTTCGTGATATGTTCTAGGGACGATGCATGATATGGTACACCTATAGCTAGCTTGAAAGCTTTGCAATCCAAGCTCTGCATTTTCTTTAGCAAACTTGTCGGGGCACTGAAGAAAACTTCTTGTCCGTAAGCGAGGCTTGACCGTATCAGCGATAATGCCAGTGTTTTGAGTACATTAGTATCTGGCCCCAGTTTTTGTTTTTGTATAACTTTTTAGAAAATTAAAACTTTTTCTGGCCTTTGTTAATAGATATTGAATATGATGGTTCCACGATGATTTTGAAGTAATATATACTCCAAGAAATTTACCATCGGTCTGTACTCTAGGATTTCTTTATCTATTCGAAAAATGGGTAATTCTGGTGGATCGGGCCACTATTGAAATGTACAAGATTAGTTTTTTTTCCGGTGATAACAAAAGTCCATTCTATATCATGTAATTACAGGGTCGAACTTTAATTAAGGACCACCCCGAAAAAAGGCCCTTTCTTTTTAAATTGGCCAAAAATGCAAGCAATGCATTTTTCGAAGAATTCGACTGGGAAAGGTTAAGGGGTTAACAGAGTGTTCCGCATATTTTGCGAAAGCTGTCTTATTGTCACGTGCGGCATGCAGGGGGGGGGGGGGGGGGGGGGGGGTTTGAAAGTTGCAGATTGTTGTCAAATTGCTTGTTTTTTAAAGCAATAGTGAACACTGCTTCAAACGGTTTTGCACTGAAATTCCAAATGCACGTGCAAAAACCAATGCATTGCAGCATTTTACTGACTGGAATGCCCCTAAAAGCAGCCCAACGTGCATAATTCTTCATAACACAAAATGCCTCCAAGACGCAAGCTGTCTGATTTTGACCGCACCCGGGCGATTGCATGGCTGCAGGATCGAGTTGGCGTTCGAGAAGTGGCCAGAAGACTACAAGTGTCCCACTCCGTCATCATTCGGCTGAGAGAACGTTTTCAAGCCACTGGAACTGTCAAAGAGAGACCCCGTCCAGGCCAGCCAAAGAAGACCACTGTAAGAGATGACAGGTTCATCCGCAGACATGCTCTTCGGACCAGGACCACCCCCTCCAGCACCATCAGGCGTCGGCTCCAAGCTGCCACTAACACAGCAGTGTGTGAGATGACCATACGGCGGCGCCTCAATGCTGCCAACCTTCGAGCAAGGCGCCCAGTCCGGAAACCAAAACTGACTGCAGCCCACCGGGCACGTCGCCTGGCCTGGTGCACAGCTCATCGAACATGGACTCGGGCTCAGTGGCGGATGGTGCTTTTCACCGATGAGTCCAAGTTCCAGTTGAAGCCACGAGATGGACGCATTCGGGTGTGGCGGCGTCCCAGGGAGCAGCTGGCAGATGACGTCATCCAGGAGGTCGTCGCTTTTGGTGGTGGCTCCGTCATGGTATGGGGGGGGGGGGGGGGGGGGGGGGGGGCATCAGCAGTCACCACAAGACTCCCCTGTACCATGTGGATGGCAACCTGAACGGCCAACGCTACCTGCAGGAGATTTTACGGCCTTTGGTTGTCCCAGCACTCCAGCAGATTGGGGCTCAGGCTGTGTTCATGGACGATAATGCCACCCCACATCGTTGTCGAGCCGTGAACACTTTTGTGGTGCAAGCTGGCATCACCAGGATGCCATGGCCGGCAAACAGCCCGGACATGAACCCGATTGAGAACATCTGGGGCGACCTTGGGAGGAGAGTTCAAGAAAATCACCCTGTTCCGGCAAATCGACAGGAGCTGCTGCTCTACCTGCAGCAGGAGTGGGCAAACCTACCCCAGGCACTCATTACAAGAACAGTCAACACCATGAGCAGCGCTGTGTGGATTGTGTGGCAGCACGAGGGGGCACACTCGGTTTTGATCAGACTGTAAAGAAACACTCTTTTTGTGAATGTCATTTTGGGGGGTAGTCTCATTCAGGCTCCCCTGTCTAATCAGAAAGAATGATTTTTTTTCGATGAAAGGGACAAATGTTGTTCACTGATAATGAAATAAACATTTATAAAGTTTCTGTCGTTTGTCGGTTTTTCTTTCTATGTTTTGTGAGACTGTGTATAAGTGGTCCTTAATTAAAGTTCGACCCTGTAGTACAAGGATTCAAGAGAGCAAGGATAATTCTCAGAAGTTGACTGGTTGCCACGTAACGGTTGAAAACACTGTTCCACCTGTGCATCTCGAGTGTGTAGAGGTGCTGGGTTGGGTGGAAATCCTGGGCCAGGATTGGACTCAGTATCTCCACACAGCAACAGAAAACATGACTGAAAATACCCACACATAGACAGACAGCATATATGAAGACCTGTCTCGGTGGGCAACCATAGATACCTTAGCGGTATCACTAACCCCCACTGACAGTTTTACAGTATATCATGGCAGCCAGCATCAGAAACGAACGGTACAGTTTGGAGAACGACACATTCCACCTGTTATGTTGAAGTACGGGTTGTGTGAAGCACAGTAACACTGGCATGGCTGCAGTAATCCTGTGAAGTATCAGCTCCAGTGTCCACACACAGAAAAATGAAGAGCAGGGAAAGCACAACTGTCCGGATAGGAACACAGGCCACAGAAGAGAAACAGGTTTACAACTCTCGGAAGTCTGCCTCGCTCTTTTCCCCATAAAGTTTGTATATGTCCAGAAAAACACGCCACACGTGTTTCTCCAAGTTAAATTTGATATTGGCATTGTTTTGAATTAGTAACAACACCCGAAAAGAAAAGAAAACAAAAGAGAAGACAGAACAAAAGTTAACAAGGCGGGCTACCTTGGCCCCAGTTGACTGTAAAAACCCTTGTCAGGCTGCTGATTCACACACAAACATTCACACATGCATGCATGAATACAGCCAAAACTCCATTACACAACATGCATCCGACTCCATACAAATCACAAGGCGCTGAAAATCAGTTTTTAAAAAGTTCATTTCCCCCAGTGACTCCTCTTCTCCCATTTTCATACACAGCACTGGTGAGGTTTATTATTCCGTCTGTTCACAGGTCATATTTCGCTTTATAATCTTCCTAGGGTCAGTTCATCACAAATCACACGTCCTTCATTCCTCTTCCTTGAATTACAACTGTCTCTGGTAGACATCAAACATATGTTTCCATCTACCCTTTCCACTGGTTTCCTCAGAGCATAATTCTATGGCGATCTCCGACTTCGCCTCTTCACGTTTGGACAGCCTACAACTATGTCTGGCCGTCTCTGGCTGTTCCTTCCGACATCTTTCTGGCAGGGGGTATGGCTCCCGTAGCTCACCCGACTCTCCCTCCAGTCACAGCCTCGTCTACTTCGCTACCGCTACCATAACGGCGTAGTCTGTCTGAATCACTCCCTAGCAAAATACATGCGTTAGCATGTTACAGACTCAGTCTGTATTAAATGGCCTGACAGTCGGCGCCTCTTTTCCATTCTATCAGCGCTGTTGCTCGAATCTCTCTCCTCACTCACTTCCAGTGTGTTTAGTTTTTTACCCATTTTTTCTTTACACATCTCACATTCAAAACAAAGGAAGTGACCTGCCCTTTAAGAACGACAATCCTACGCCGTTTCCTTTTCACACATTTAACTCCCTTCGCTCGCGCTTAATCTTTCAACTACACAGGCACTTAACATTTTTCTTTCCGGTGCCTGACACCCCCCATTCCCGGGACATTTTATCCTACAGGAGAAATCTTGCAGGAAGTTGTGCTCCAAGAAACCCAACAAAAAGATCTGTGTACATGAAACACCTCAATCCTATACATTGAAGGAATCATACAAAGGAACATCATAGGTCATCATACATTGTCAGAATAGAAAACATGAACCAAGTCATCCAAATGAGTAGTTGTAAAAATTACTGACACCCATCAGAAGCCAAAATGAAAACTGCCGTATGGCATTCATATTACCACCAAGGATGACCAAAACTAAGAACATGCCAAAACCACTGCAATAGTCAAATCTTTGTTGCATTCCACACAAAAAATGCATGTTACATTCACCCATCAATATCCAACATCACACCATTAAAGATATTCATCATAATAGATTGTCTTATACAATAGCATGACAATACAAAATCTGCCAAGTCTCATGATACATTGTCAAAATAAGACAGTGGCAAAACCCACAAATTACCACAGTGCAAATGCAAATGAACTATAGCACCATAAGAACATCTGTCGTGGACTCCATATAAAATTCCTCAAATTATTCCAAGCACACAAAGCAAAATCCTTTACATTTTGAAAAGCACCAATGCCAGAAAAACAATCCATCCAAAAGTTAAACAATACTCTTTCAATGTCTTATACAAATATGTTAGCATCTCTTATTCTACACAAAACAGTAACAGCATCCTGAAAAATGTATCCATAGAATAAGAAAAAGACAACGTACAGCAAACTATTTCCCACATTGTGTTCTTGAGAAAAATACAAAACCATACAGCAAAACAACAAACAGATTTTCACTGACGTGACAACAAGTCCGCAAAGTATTTGAACTTCCAGTGATAGGCTGCACTGAAAATTTGTATTCCTGATATCGAGAGCCCAACGCAAAAGT
>JAFLJL010018197.1:52500-77022 GCA_018398815.1 Conus ventricosus
TCTTGGAGCATTCTGTTTTACAGTTGGAGTGTTTATTTAAGTGTTGTTATAATATTGCCTATGTGATGGTGGTTTGTGGTGTGATGTGTGCCCCTGTGTGTGTGTGTGTGTGTGTGTGTGGTGTGTGTGTGTGTGTGTGTGTGTGTGTGTGTGTGTTGTGTGTGTGTGTGTGTGTGTGTTTGTGTGTGTTTGTGTGTATGACACTGTTTTGGCGGTGTGTGTGTGTGTGGTTCTGTATTGGTGTGGTGTGTGTGTGTAACTGGGGGGGGGGGTGGGGAGAGGGTGGTAGGATGTGTGTGTGCATGTGTTAATATTTATATATATATAGAGTGACACAAGATGGATAAATGAATTGACAAGGAATGACTGAGCACAGTGCAAAGAGTGGAATATTTTTAATGATATACTAATTTATAAGTTGTTGCAATATGGAATTTTGATAATGGCACCACAAACAAATTTTCCTTGTATTCTATGAGGACAAATAAAATATCGTGTATCGTGTATCGTGACACTTATCTCCCTTTGTCAAATCTGTAAGAGGAGCAGTGATAGCAGCAAAAATGAGGAACATAGCGACGATAGTACGACAAGAGTCCCAGCAAAGAACGAACCTGTTTTTTTTGTTTTAGGACGATCAATAGCAATAATTTTCTCAACCTTCTTTGCCTCAGGCCGAATATGACCAACAGAAATCATATGACCTAAAAACTCAAGCTCTTGATATCCTGCCTGCACCTTTGAAGGTCTAGCTGTCAAGCCAAACAATCTCAGACGACTTAACAATAACCTCAAGGAACTGAGAAGTTGCTGCCAGAACTTAGCCGCCAAAAGAATGTCATCAAAAAACCTGACTGCGGAAAACTCATGCAGCTTCAACTTACGCATCATCCGAGCAAAAGTCGCCGGAGCATTCTGTAACCCAAAAGGCATGCGAGTCCATTGCAATAGACCAAAAGGAGTCTGAAAAGCAGTCTTAGGGCTTATCCTCTGGCAACATCGGAATCTGCCAGTAACCTTTTGCTAGATCCACTTTCACAAAGTACTGACCATGAGAAAGTTGACAAAGCAAATCCTCAACATCTGGAATCGGTTCAGAATCAAAAACCGCAACCTTGTTCAGAGCCCGATAATCTATACAAAAACGAACAGAACCATCCGGTTTTCCTACAAGGACAACTGGAGAGAACTGTATGGGAAGAAGACACTTCAATAACACCTAAGCGTAGCATGACATCAATCTCCTCTGAACAATTTCCCTTTTAGCAAAAGGTAATGGGTAAGGTTTGATTCTGACAGGTACATCTGTAGTCAAATGTATTGAATGAGGTTCAACCTGATCAGCCTTACCAGGAGTATCTGTAAGTACATCACTGAACTCCTCCAGTTCAGTTAACAACTGTGTCCGCTTAGTATCAGACAAATCAGGATTCACCTTGACATCATGAAAAGTCTCACCTTTGACTGACAAAGTTGGTAAGGTAACACCATCACCTTCCGTATCCTGCACAACACCAATGCAGCAGGACTGAACAGAAGACACACTCGACTGGAGTGTCACAGGAATAACACACTTCCCTGTACGTACCCTGTCTGTACCTGACTAGGCACAACACAGTCTACAGGTAGAAAATCAGAAACACAAGATCCTGACACAATACCTGATGAAATAGAATGATCCACACTGACAGTGATCGCAACATTTGTCCTGTCCACATACAACTTGAGCATGTTAATGTGGAAAACCTTGCTCTTGCCATGCATATCAATGCGGTAGTTGACTGGAGAACATTTCTCTTGAACCATAAAAGACCTTTCCAGGCAACTTTAAGCTTATTCTGTTCATCACTCAATAGAACAAGAACTTTGTCACCAACCTTCAGAGTACGAAAGAACATTTTCCTGTCAGCGTAAGTCTTATAAGTATGTGTCTGAGTGTCTGCTGTCTGTTGCTCTTGCGTACAACGTCAAGTATCTGTTGTGAAGGTCATGTACTGTCACTGTATAGGACAGTAGACAGGGATATATGTATGAATATATCCCCCGTTATAAACCACCCCTTTCCCCTTTTACTAAGTATGAACGCCACACAACAAACACACACAAAAGAAAATACAGCGCACAAACAGAAGGCTTTATTTGCATTCACACCCGCACTCTCACCCACAGAATGGCAGATGAAACACCAATACCTTTATATATCGCACATAGGCAGTTCCCCCCCCCCCCTCACACACACAAAAAAACCCAAACAAACTCCAAAAGAATCCAACAATACTATCAATACCCGACCATCAGCGCATGGCCCCTATGCATACCCGTGCACGCTGTGCTGCACGTTTACATATAGCAACCCTTCCTCAGGAGGCACAGATACACACCTCAGCCCACTAAAGGCCAATACCAGAGGGGACAAGGGTGAAATCACATCACCTGGTAATCCCGGGATGAAATATCAAGCAAGGTTGATGCGTCATAAACCCGAGATGCCCACGCAATGCTCTTCTTTCAAATGTATTCTTTATACTAATTTTTATGTGCCGGTGTCAAACCATCGACACCAAAGCTTAACCCCCAAATATTCAACACCAATTGTTCAGGTAACCCGCGCCAATGTCATATTTTCAATACTTCATCCGAAGTCCCTGGCGGGTACTTGACACAGGCAAAAAAAAAACTTCTTCCAAAAAAAAACAAAACCACACACACACACACAAAAAAAACAAACAACGGCAACACAGCGTTTCCCGATATTGGTTATGAAAACGTCGGTCTGCTTGACGGCGCTCTCACACCAATGCACCGCCAAAACACAAAACCTTCACTGAAGCGCTTGATACGAAATAGGAGAGGAACGTTGTGACACGTCGAAGAACGCGGTTCCCTCCCTACCGGGCACCAACCACACCCGCAAGTCACACGCTGATGGAATACTGCGGTGGGCCCTCAAGACGCTTGCCACCCTGAAGAGACAGTTGAAGTCAGAGGAACTGCCACACCCTCGGACTGTGGAAGGGAGATGACGTCCTGACCGGAACGCATCCTGCCGGCTCGGGTGCGTCCCCACTCCGGCAGA
Source organism: Conus ventricosus (assembly GCA_018398815.1). Classification (NCBI taxonomy): domain Eukaryota; kingdom Metazoa; phylum Mollusca; class Gastropoda; order Neogastropoda; family Conidae; genus Conus; species Conus ventricosus. The sequence continues at coordinate 55,577 of JAFLJL010018197.1, forward strand.
GAAGTGGGCAGGAGATGACAGTGGGGATGGCGGTGCCAACTCCCACCACCTGAGAGGCCGACCCTCACGGATTTGCCGTGTAGGGGAGGTACATAAAACTCGCCGGAACCCTGTGCAAAAGGAAATGTCTTACTACCACAGAAGAATACAGTTATACTTATTTGTTGCTTCACTAAAGTAAATGGTTCTCAGTGTTTACCCTGCACCTCGGACTGAAAGGTTTCCTGGAGCACGGCACACACAGCGCAGGGGTAGCTTCCGAGTATACTGGCTCTCCAAGACACGACACATATTGGATAGCTATACTCTCAAGATTCGGACAATTACGCTGGATGTGGCCCGGCTGTTTGCATGCATAGCAAATCACCCACTGCCTAGGTGCCCCTTTGGGTGCAGCACTGACCGCTGGCTGAGCCTCTCTAAATTTACTCTCTCCGTTGTCCCCTGGTCCTTTTCGCGGGAATTTCCTTGATTTTTACCTCCTAGGTGCTTCGGTTTGACCTCATGAGCGTCACTTATTACAGATGGGCCTCTTTTGCTCTCTCGCCCTATCCGTCGTGCTTCTGCTATCCGAGTTGCTTCAAGGCCACTGCTTCAGCATTCTTAGGAAAACGCTCGATGCACTTCCGTGACAAAGTCAGGAGTAAAAGTTCCATACATCTGTTCCTCGAGAATGATGTCCTTCAAGTCCTCAGCTTTGTTTTCGTCTTTTCCGGTGCAGTACACCACAGACTGAAACAAGACTTTAGCCGGTCTAAAAACTGCTGAAATGTTTCTCCTACTTCCTTCTTCATTCCTGAACTTCTTCCGGTATGCTTCAGCGTCTAAACGGAAATACTCTGCAAGCGCTTTCTTCATTTGGTCGAAACTTGCGAGATCAAACGGCATTCAGTCGCAGAATGGCATCTCTCGTCTTCCCTCTCAAAAGAGCTATTAGTCTAGAGGACCATGAAGTTCTTTTCCAGCGGCACAACGTGGCAACCTGCTCGAAATGAGCTAAATACATGTCCACGTCATCAGTGTCTGTTAACGGATCAATTGCTACATGGCTCGTCGCTTCGTACTTCAGCCCTTCTCTCGCCTCCTTCAACTCTTGCTCTTTCAGTCTCAACTTTTCCTGTTTCAAGGACACGATCTCACTCGCCCGACGTTGCTTGAGATCCAGCTCTAACTTCCTTAACTCTACGTCATCCTGGTCGACTTTCCTCCTAGCATCCGCGTCCTCTTGTCGGTGGCCATCTCTTGGACCTCTCTCGTCTTCTGGAAAGCAACCTCATCCTCTTTCTTTTGCTTCTCTGCCAAAAGGATAGCCAACCTGGCAGCAGCCTCCTTTTCCTCTCTCCTAAGCTTAGCCGCAGCTTCCTCTTCCTCTCTCCTAAGCTTAGCCGCAGCTTCCTCTTTCTCTCTCCTAAGCTTAGCCGCAGTTTCCCTCTTCCTCTCTCCTAGTAGCGGCTTCCTCCCTCCTAAGCTTGGCTGCAGCTTCCTCTCTCCTGGTAGCTAACACGGCTAACTCCTCCTGCTCTTCCTCTCCTTCCATGACATTTCCCGAGCCACCTGTGCCTTCCTAACGATAGCACCCTCACTTCTTTCTGCTTCCTTTGCTACATTGTCAGCAACGAACTGGCCAATTCCACCTTATTCAATCCTAGCTCTATCCCCAGGCGTGAGTAGTACTGAACAGCAGGACTGCTAGGCGACACAAACTTAGCAGCACCTCCGGAGACTCCCCTAACCAGGCTTACCAGCCCCCAAAGGTACGGGACATGGGAGTACCCCCTGGCTGCTTCACAGGAGTTGAAACATCCCCTTTCTCCTTGACAGACTCAGCTGGACTTACGGTGCCTTGAGACCTTAGGTTGCGATCGGTTCCAGATGCCATCACCACAGACTATCAAGTCTCTACCCAAGGAAACCAAACTTTTTTTTTTGTTCTTTTTTTCTCTTTAACTTCAGAACCTCCCACAAGAGAACATTCACTCTCTTCCAATCGTAAGCGAATATCCTGATCGTCCACAGGCTGAATAAATACAATTGGAACTTGGCAACCACAGTGTCTTTTCTGAACGCCTGTCTCCCAACACCCTAGGCACGGTTATCTACTGAGCACATTAATGACCAACATTTGAAACATTTCATTTCAACATTTCACGTCAAATATTACTGTGACCATCAATACATTCCAACACTCATAAACACATGTAATTGAAAAAGAAAGAGGAAAAACAAACACAAACACACCATTCATACCTCGGTTGCACCAAACCGAGACAACACAAGACAACGTTACCGGGCAACTATGTTACTAGGATTGCCAAGTAAACCGCGCTTCCTCCAACCACCCACGCGCTACAACTACTATTCCTATATTAAGTTCCTATCCCCAACTAAACACACCAGAACCCCCCCAAAAAATTATGTCCTAAATAATCCTAATAGTTACCCCGCCCATCCCACCATATTTTCACTGTATAGGACAGTAGACAGGGATATATGTATGAATATATCCCCCGTTATAACCACCCCTTTCCCCTTTTACTAAGTATGAACGCCACACAACAAACACACACAAAAGAAAATACAGTGCACAAACAGAAGGCTTTATTTGCATTCACACCCGCACTCTCACCACAGAATGGCAGATGAAACACCAATACCTTTATATATCCGACCATGGGCAGTTCCCCCCCCCCCCCCCCTCACACACAACAAAAAAACCCAAACAAACTCCAAAGAATCCAACAATACTATCAATACCGACCATCAGCGCATGGCCCTTATGCATACCCGTGAAACGCATGTGCTGCACGTTTACATATAGCAACCCTTCCCTCAGGAGGCACATATATACACCTCAGCCCACTAAAGGCCAATACCAGAGGGGACAAGGGTGAAATCACATCACCTGGTAATCCCGGGATGAAATATCAAGCAAGGTTGATGCGTCATAAACCCGAGATTGCCCACGCAATGCTCTTCTTTCAAATGTATTCTTTATACTAATTTTTATGTGCCGGTGTCAAACCATCGGACACCAAAGCTTAACCCCCAAATATTCAACACCAATTGTTCAGGTAACCCGCGCCCAATGTCATATTTTCAATATTTTCATCCGAAGTCCCTGGCGGGTACTTGACACAGGCAAAAAAAAAACTTCTTCCAAAAAAAAACAAAACCACACACACACACACAAAACAAACAAACAACGGCAACACAGCGTTTCCCGATATGGTTATGAAAACGTCGGTCTGCTTGACGGCGCTCTCCCCCCAATGCACCGCCAAAACACAAAACCTTCACTGAAGCGCTTGATACGAAATAGGAGAGGAAGTTGTGACACGTCGAAGAACGCGGTTCCCTCCCTACCGGGCACCAACCACACCCGCGAGTCACACGCTGATGGAATACTGCGGTGGGCCCTCAAGACGCTTGCCACCCTGAAGAGACAGTTGAAGTCAGAGGAACTGCCACACCCTCGGACTGTGGAAGGGAGATGACGTCTGACCGGAACGCATCCTGCCGGCTCCGGGTGCGTCCCCACTCCGGCAGAGAAGTGGGCAGGGATGACAGTGGGGATGGCGGTGCCAACTCCCACCACCTGAGAGGCCGACCCTCACGGATTTGCCGTGTAGGGGAGGTACATAAAACTCGCCGGAACCCTGTGCAAAAGGAAATGTCTTACTACCACAGAAGAATACAGTTATACTTATTTGTTGCTTCACTAAAGTAAATGGTTCTCAGTGTTTACATGTCACAACCCAAAGTGCGACAGCTAATTGGAATTTTAAATCATAACTTATACAACCAGCCACCTTGACATCAAGATTCTCATACCAGAAATGTTCCATTACACATTTAAACAATTTCATTGACTCTCCACTTCCATCAACAGCCACGAACATAATTAAACCGTTCCTTCATGAAAGTGATTATACTGTCTGAGTTACATACCCACGACTTCATTTCCCATCTGGGTTTTTAAGACAATGATCTAATAGGATTATAAATCATATTCACTTCAACAAACAAACTAACAATCCGACGTTAGTGACCCCAGTATCGGTCACAATTCAGGATCAATTACTTAGTAACATGCTTGATAGAATCAAAACATTTCAAGCAAAACCCAAATAATAGAATTTAACCCGTTATCCAGATTCTTAGCAGGCACAATCATAATCCTACAAATGTCATCGGAAATTATCAAGCGCTGGGGCAATCACCAATTACATAATCTCGACAAGGATTTCCGAACGCTGCTATACATTGTCTACTGACACCACAATGCTGCGGAAAACATCTTTGAATACTGACGCACCCCCGTCGACTAAAACAACCACATACATACATATATACATCAAATGTAGGCTTCTGAGGCACAATTCCCAAATATCTCATACCTTTTATTATTATCATCTGCTATTTTTTTTCCTTATTTTACAATCGTAATAACCTGTACCAAGTTTAAACTAACTAATACTACTACCGTATTTAACACAATCATAAATTCACCTGCAATCTTTAATAATAATTTAAAAAAAGAAAACAATTCTTATATAAATATAATGATCCTTAATTTTCCTTTCCGCCCATCCACTCTGGTTTAGTTCCGAGCGCAAACACCAAAAGTGAACTTCTACAAGACCCGTCTATCCGAGGTACCACCACCCGTCACCTATCAATAAACCTCACACACGCCCAGACACATCACAAGCAGTTGCCCTCCGTACCTGGCCCGCACCGCGTGACAGTCCTCTTAATATTAAAAGTTCCCGTCCTCCCATACCAACATACACTCTCAGAAAATAACCAATCTTTATCAAACTTGAAACCCGTATTTCTGTACACCAGTGACCACTACCCCGTACAACATATTGTCTTAGCACATCAATACCGCTGTAACACATCCACCTATCTGTATCAGTGTAGAACCGGAATGCACATTACTTCATTCTCATATGTACGGTTTTTCCCCGACCTTAAATTCAAATTATATCTCTTCTCTTCAAACTTCCGCACATTTAAATCTCCTCCTCTTAGCCAAATTCACATAAAAAGAATCTTTACGAATAAAAATCAAATTAAAAGGAAATCCCCCAGTTCCGGGAACTGAAACACAAAAGTTGATGAAACCATGATATCTACAAACAATCAACTACACCCGCCCCCCAGAATTTCCATTACTTTACACGCTCACCTTGGACAACAACAGGAACGACACACAAAGGACGAACCCTCAGACGCCGGACACTGCCAGACAGCCAACGCCCCGGTACGTGCAGAACCCGTCGCTGAACACCAAACACCGACAGTCAAGACGCGGACGACACACTGGACGACACCCTCAGTCGCCGGGACACTGCCAGACAGCCAACGCCCTGGTACGTGCAGAACCCGTCGCTGAACACCGAACACCGACAGTCAAGACGCAGACGACACACTGGACGACACCCTCAGTCGCGGGACACTGCCCCGACAGCCAACGCCCTGGTACGTGCAGAACCGTCGCTGAACACCGAAACATAGATAGTCTTCACTCTGGTAGCCAAACCTTCAAAAGTCGGTCGAGGGCATACCCTGAACCTCTTTCCCCCAACGGCAGAAACAAACGTGAGCACGAGGCCAACCCAACCTTCGCGGATAACGCCTCAGTTCGTACTGACTTGCAGACACACCACGACACTCCGAGTTCACCTCGGAAACTCACACGACATCACTCACATTCACGGAATTCCCCATACACATCGAAGAACTCCAGTTTCACGAGCGTTAGTTTACACACGTAAACCTCACTATTCGACGAGCTTGACACTCTCCTCCCTCCCCCCTCCAAGAGTTAACAGGTAAGCAAATTCCCGGCAGGATTCACGCACTTCACGGTGACTGCCACCTGGCACTGGACGGGTCACACTCCACAATTGTCACTGAGGCGACCTGTGTCAGTTCGTGCGTGACAATACCCTTCCCCCCAAAATTTAAAGTATACCTTTAAATAAAAACCTGAAAGAACGCACGAACAAGTCCTTAGTGTTACAGCACTTGAAAAATAATAAGCCCTCTCTTCCTCTACTGTTTTAAGCTCTCGGCACAGACCCTTACTCCATACGACTCAAGAAATCTGCAACCACATTTTCACGTCCTGGAATTGCCTCCACTACAAACTGGAAAGGTTGTAGCAACAACGCCCATCGGGTGATCCGACCACGGGCGATTTTTACCCTCTCCAAATACTGAAGTGGAGAATGGTCCGTCTGTAGGGTGAATTCCACCCCCTAAAGGTAGGGTTCAAACTTCTGAACCGCCCATACCAGAGCCAAACACTCCTTTTCCACGATGGAATAGTTGCGTTCAGCTGGATTGAGCTTCTTGCTGGCGCACACTACAGGATGGACTCCGTCGTCGTGTTCCTGACACAACACAGCTCCTACGCCCACCTCAGAGGCATCGGTCTTTAGAATGAACCGACGTTCCGGAACTGGTAAATGGCATACAGACGGCGTTTCAGAAACAATCTTTCAGCTTCTGGAACGCCTCCTCACACTCCGGATTCCAGACCACGATGCGAGACCGATTCGTCCTTTACCCAAGATACGCTGGCACTTTAAACAGGACTTCACATACCTGCCTATGTCATTACACATCCCAGGCCAATAGAAGTTTGGGAATATTTTCTTCTTTGTCTTGTTTCCCCCCAAGTGTCCAACCATAGGAATATCGTGTCCGAGAGTTAACACGGTCTTCCTTAGGGACTTCGGCACACAAACCTGGGTTGTTGTTCCACTCTCACTCTCGTACTTACGTACCAGAACTCGGTCTTTCCACATAAGGAGACCCTATTTCCATGGGGATGGAACACTAACTTTTCCTCTGCAGCTCTTCTGGCTGCAAGGCTATCATCCTGTTCCTGCCCACGAATCAGCTCGTCTTTCGAGACAGCCATCACTTGCTACTTCAAAGATAACGGTTGCGCAGGCCCGTCCTGGGCTCTGACCTGAGCACGAGTCAAACACAGCGACCTGAGGGCTGTATCGGGTTGCTGTCACTCTCCGAAGAGTTTGTCTCCCTGATGGGGTATTACTGGGACTCTCTCAGGATGGTGCTCTCCCTCACGGCGTATGTAATTCCCCACCAGCACTTCCTCAACTGGATCCTCCATCACCAGAGCCTCAACCTTCCCCTCAAAGTACGGCGTGTCATGTACACACAGGCCACGGGTAGTGTTGCTACGACACTGGATTCAGCCAATACAACTGTCTGAGTCCTCCCTGTATAGGCATCATAGGATTATAAATCATATTCACTTCAACAAACAAACTAACAATCCGACCCTTAGTGACCCCAGTATCGGTCACAATTCAGGATCAATTACTTAGTAACATGCTTGATAGAATCAAACACATTTCAAGCAAAACCCAAATAATAGAATTGAACCGTTATCCAGATTCTTAGCAGGCACAATCATAATCCTACAAATGTCATCGGAAATTATCAAGCGCTGGGGCAATCACCAATTACATAATCTCGACAAGGATTTCCGAACGCTGCTATACATTGTCTACTGACACCACAATGCTGCGGAAAACATCTTTGAATACTGACGCACCCCCGTCGACTAAAACAACCACATACATACATATATACATCAAATGTAGGCTTCTGAGGCACAATTCCCAATATCTCATACCTTTTATTATTATCATCTGCTATTTTTTTTCCTTATTTTACAATCGTAATAACCTGTACCAAGTAATCTAACTAATACTACTACCGTATTTAACACAATCATAAATTCACCTGCAAATCTTTAATAATAATTTAAAAAAGGAAAACAATTCTTATATAAATATAATGATCCTTAATTTTCCTTTCCGCCCATCCACTCTGGTTTAGTTCCGAGCGCAAACACCAAAAGTGAACTTCTACAAGACCTGTCTATCCGAGGTACCACCACCCGTCACCTATCAATAAACCTCACACACGCCCAGACACATCACAAGCAGTCTGCCCTCCGTACCTGGCCTGCACCGCGTGACAGTCCTCTTAATATTAAAAGTTCCCGTCCTCCGATACCAACATACACTCTCAGAAAATAACCAATCTTTATCAAACTTGAAACCAGTATTTCTGTACACCAGTGACCACTACCCTACAACATATTGTCTTAGCACATCAATACCGCTGTAACACATCCACCTATCTGTATCAGTGTAGAACCGGAATGCACATTACTTCATTCTTATATGTACGGTTTTTCCCCCGACCTTAAATTCAAATTATATCTCTTCTCTTCAAACTTCCGCACATTTAAATCTCCTCCTCTTAGCCAAATTCACATAAAAAGAATCTTTACGAATAAAAATCAAATTAAAAGGAAATCCCCCAGTTCCGGGAACTGAAACACAAAAGTTGATGAAACCATGATATCTACAAACAATCAACTACACAGCCCTCCAGAATTTCCATTACTTTACACGCTCACCTTGGACAACAACAGGAACGACACACAAAGGACGACACCCTCAGACGCCGGGACACTGCCAGACAGCCAACGCCCTGGTACGTGCAGAACCCGTCGCTGAACACCAAACACCGACAGTCAAGACGCGGACGACACACTGGACGACACCCTCAGTCGCCGGGACACTGCCAGACAGCCAACGCCCTGGTACGTGCAGAACCCGTCGCTGAACACCGAACACCGACAGTCAAGACGCAGACGACACACTGGACGACACCCTCAGTCGCCGGGACACTGCCAGACAGCCAACGCCCTGGTACGTGCAGAACCCGTCGCTGAACACCGAAACATCGATAGTCTTCACTCTGGTAGCCAAACCTTCAAAAGTCGGTCAAGGGCATACCGTGAACCCCTGCCCCCAACGGCAGAAACAAACGTGAGCACGAGGCCAACCCAACCTTCGCGGATATGCCTCAGTTCGTACTGATTTGCAGACACACCACGACACTCCGAATTCACCTCGGAAACTCACACGACATCACTCACATTCACGGAATTCCCCATACACATCGAAGAACTCCAGTTTCACGAGAGTTAGTTTACACACGTAAACCTCACTATTCCGACGAGCTTGACACTCTCCTCCCTCCCCCTCCAAGAGTTAACAGGTAAGCAAATTCCCGGCAGGATTCACGCACTTCACGGTGACTGCCACCTGGCACTGGACGGGTCACACTCCACAATTGTCACTGAGGCGACCTGTGTCAGTTCGTGCGTGACATGTACATACCGATATACATTTCTGTCCTCAGAAGAAACAGGAAAACCTGACCATCTATCCGCTAAGAGAGAAAGTGGACCACGAGGAGAATGTCCAAAAAGGAGTTCAAATGGGGAAAATCCCAAAGTGGCATTCGCAACACCCGATAAGCAAAGAGTACTGCAGGAATGTACCGATCCCAATCCTTTGGACGGTCCACGACAGACTTTCCTCAACATCGTCTTTAAAGTCCCGTTAAACCGCTCCACCATCCCGTTGGACTGCGGATGATAGGAGTGGTAGTGACAGAGGAAATGGATAAAAGACGGTAAATCTCCTTCATCAGATCAGACACAAACTGAGTCCCACAATCAGCGAGTATCTCAGATGGTAAACCAAACCTCGGAAATATTGTCAACAAAGCCTCGCCATACCCATATCTATGTGCTTCAGTGGAACAGCCCCCGGAAACGGGTAGCTGTTCCAAAGAGTAACAAACCTTGGCCTGAAGACAAACCCCTCAAAAGGGCCCCCCGATCCATCCCCTTTTTTTCAAAGGAAAGAGCCAATGGCAACTTTTCGCGCCCCTTTTTCTTTACGGGAAACGGTTCTCTGCAAACCACAAGACCGACAAAAGTCTTGACAGAACAGAAACCCCGGGCCAAAGAACGAACAAGAACACGCGCGCGTGCGCTTGACACCCAGTGACCAGCAAAAAAAGCATCTCGCATATGAAGAACAATGTACCAAATCCTTGGGAACCACAACCTGACGTACAACTCACCTTTATCAAAAAACGAAACAAAACACCTTTAACCCCAACTTTGAGGTGGATTAGTAGTGGGGAAGGAAATCATGACAACTGAAAGCACAGGGTTGTAAAAGAGCCTTACTTTGCATAGAGCCAGTTCTGTCGATGACATCACAAATGGTCAAGCCCGGTACAGGAAAGGTACTAGTGGCGTTTGTCTTTAGACTTGTTGCCAGTACAACCCACAAGGAATAAAAAACCCCCATCCCTGAATACGAAGCAATCCGGCAATTTACCCGGGATCAAGTCGGGACTTGATCACAATCACACAAGCCTTGATGTCCTTAAAAATAAGGAGTACAGCCCTGAACAACCGCTAGTGGAAAACCTCAATCTTCCCACCAACGATAAACACTGCTGCCTCACCAGTGAACTGGTCGGCAACACAAATAGCGGCTTTTCCCCGCATATACAACCTGTGTCTCTGAGAATAAAAGCTGGAAACCATTGCTGTCCCGACTCAATACAAACCCTCAATATTTGGTAAGACCCATAGTATGGCAGGTTTACTCCTGTTTTTTAGGGTTTTGTATTGACATAATCTCGTTCCCCTGGGACGGACAACCGGACCAAAGAAACACATGAAACCGGTAACATCCCAAACTCGAAGGTTAGTGTTTCTACCTTGACCATGACCACAACCACGTCCCGCGGGAAACCGTGAACGGTACGACGATGACCGCCTCTACCACGGGTTTGCACCTCGGGCCCTCGAGCACCTGCCGCCTGTAAAGGAAGCAGTCGGTCAGCAGTAGAGAAATTTTTCGAACCTTGCGCACCTCGGTAGTGCCACGACCACTAAGGACGTGGTTCGAAAAATCCCGACCTGCATTCGGATTTTGGGACAAGGAAAAACGGGTTGCACATTGTCTCAAAGACGAGCAGAAACCTTCGATTTAAAATTTACCGGATGCCGTTTTTATTGTTCAGCAAGTGCGCACATTTCTTCGGGATGGCTACCCAACGCTCCCTTTTTAGAAAAAACAGCCCAAAACTTTTTTAAACGCGTGCAAATCTGTTTCAAGCAAAAGATCGCGAAGTGGTTCAAAGTCTTTCGTCTTCGAAACTCTATCCGCGATTCAAAAAATGCGCAACCTAATCAGTAGGGGGGAAAATGATTCTCCCCTTTTTCCGGTTTTGACCACAAACTTTTCCCCCAAAAACCGTCTCGGGGCACTGGTAGTTTTAGTCGTTCACCCTTTTAGATCGTCCCAACAAAGTTCTTTTGCGGCCCAAAGAGGGGGAAAACGTGAGCGACAAAATTTAAATAAAGGGGCAATAAAACAATTAAACCCCCTTTTTCCTTGGGGCCCTTCGCACGTAGTCGCATAAATTTTCAATCATAAGGTGCGTCTACTCATCTTTTGACTCTCAAAAACCGAAGTTTTGGATAATGGTGTCCATCCGGAAAAAGGTTTTGGAAACACAAAACCCTGTGGTTAGTACCTATCACACCCGACCTGACACTTTCGCATCTCTAGTTCAATTTCTTTCTTTGAAATTCTAAACCAAGCTTTCATATTTGTTCTGTTTTCTCTCTTTTCTTTTTTCCTGTCTCTCTTTTTTTTTTCCTGTTTTCCTTTACTTTTTCCTTCTCCTCCCTTTCTCTCTGTTCTCTTTTTCCCGTTTCCTGTCTCTCTTTCTCTTTTCGTGTCCCTTTCCTTCTCCCCCCCTTTCTCCGCACGCCCTGCGCGATCATTACACTCTTTTTCATAGTCCCACTAAGTCAGACCATCAAGACCTAGCGTTTACCCTGGGAAATAAAAGCGAATTCAGACATTTTGATGAAATATTTTCAAAAAACAAACAAACAAACAAACAAACAAAAAAAACGATGATATTAAAGCTTTCCCGATTAAAATTTCTCACACTCACATTTACTCAAAATAATATTTATAATAAATACTATGGACTAATAAAGTACACTAAACACAGAAAATACCGTCAAATTGAAAAATGACCCACGCGGTAGAAATCAGTACATACAAGCAACAATCAATCAATCAGCATCAAGTAATTCATCCAAATAAATCAATAATAAACACCAGATAACAATCTAGATAAATAAATAATAATCAATCACCGCCCGCATTCATTCAATACTTGCAATTCTTTAATCGGAGAGAACGAATAAATACCAAGTCTAGCTCAACCGCCCTCAACCAGTTTCGGGCGGTTGCCCTAGACTAGGTATTTATTCGTTCTCTAACTAGTAAACACTACAAACATGCATACTGTGTAGGATTATCAGTTTTCAATACTAATTTACTAAACTTTTCAGATTTTAGTTTTTGATTAATCCTATGTTTTTCCTGATCATTTTCAATAACATCATTTTCACGCATACATTCATCAAATGCGTCTCTGTCTTTCATGTGAAATAAAACTACAGTCTTTAACTGTTCTCTAAAGTCTTTTAAAACTGAGTTATATTTTTGACATAAAATCCACACACTTATTCCAGCATGTCTTCCACTGAAAGCCAGTTTTGACAAAGTATTCTTTTTTTAACTAAGTCTCTTTCTGCCAAACATTCATCTATAATAATAGTGTCTGCGTTCCTTCAAACAGTCTATAAAGTTTTTTCTAAACACTCACTCGTTTATTGCTAGATCAACTAAATATATTCATCATTGTCCATATAAACCTTCTATCATGATTATGCTTTGTTCCATTTAAGAGTTGGACAGAAAATCACAATATGATCAAAAATTATAGCGATAAACTGTTTGTAATAGGTCTAGGAAAAAATATTGTTTTTTCCACAACCAGTCGGGTCCACAAATCAATGAACCAGTGAGGAGTTTTGTCATAAAGTTTAACTGCACCATAATTTTATAACAGAATTTAATCTAACCCATATTATGTTTATCATACTCTCTGTCAAAACTTGTTCGTAAAATAAAATCCTATAAGATCTAAATGTGTAAGATTAATCCAAGTCAGTTCTCTGAGATTGCTTCTATTAGACTAATATTGATTTTGTCACTGGTTGTAATGACCTTAATCTCCCCACCGTTGTAAAGAACGACGACAGTAACTTTAAGTCCTAAGTTTTGCCAGCTAATTAGAATTCCTTTAGAAGGACGCCATTTAAACGGCCCACAGCCCCATTCCTCTCCTCATCTTTTAAGACGAAATTTCAAATATTATTGTGACGTGTCTCCTAATTTTATTTGGGGAATGAACTGTAATTTTTAGAAGCATTTAAAAATGATTCCTTTCTGTGAAGGATGTACTTTTTGCTCCCAAATGGCTTATTTCGATCTCTTTCCGACTATTGTCTTCGGGTGTAAGGCTTACATGTAAAGGACCAGATTTTGAGTGCTTTTCTGAAACTTTTTTGGCGGTCACAAAATGTAAATGGGCTTATGAATTCAAATTTTAAATTTCCATTCTAAATGTGGTTCTAAGTGCCATTTGTTGTCAGTTTTCGAACTATTTTATATTAATAATAACCTGCATTATTTGTTTCTACATTGCGCAGTTGTTCTAGTTTAGGAAACTTTTTGTTGTCGCTTACTTCTTTACGTTTATAATAGCCATCTTTGCTGTACTCAAAACCCTACAAAACGCCTATCTACCGTTCTGTTCAAAGTCCCTCAGTGTCTGCAAGGTCTTTTAATTTTAAGTTAAACACTTACAGGCGCTAATGTGCTCCTGATTCTTCTGGTCCACGCAACATTTTTTGAACAACAATTATTTTATTTCTAAAAAAATGTGTAGGTTATCACATTTCACAACTTTCCTGCTTTGTCTTGCGATTTTTATATTCAATGATCCGACCCCCCCACAAAAATAATCTTTTAAACTGTAAAAATTTGGGGAATTTTATTTAAATTTTATAATCGCAATAAGCAGCTTTCCCTGATGGAAGAGCTCTTAAAACAGTTGAGGGCCTTCATCATATAAGTTTTCATCAGTGCTCAGCTCATCCAAATGAACATAGAGTAATAATGTAATGCTCAAATCGACGGATTTTTCTCCCTATAAGTATATTTGTTATGCCATAACTCTAAAACTATGAGTGGGTCGATTGGTAGTTGTAAAAGCCAACATTTAGCTAGCTCTCTATCAAAATAGTAACCAACTTCTTCTTTTCAGTTTGAATGTAACATTGTTTTTAGATTTGTCCTAGTAAGTTTTGGAGAGTAATGTCGTAGTTACTCATTGCTTCTTTTATGAGCAAAACCTCGAATAACCATCAGGTATGGATAACTTGTCTAACAATTAATCTGCATAATCAACATTTAGATCTTATTATTCTCCATGGATTCACTTATATTAAACCATACGACTAATAAAATATTTCATGGAGTTGTGACCATTTTGGTTCCGCAATCGTTAACAATAGCATGATCTAAAAACGAGGACGGTCTTGAGTTGTTATTGTTACAGAACATTTTTTAAACGAAATAAAAATGAGGCATTTAAAATATACTGATGCAAAATATACTGCTGGCCTCACACAATCTTTAAAATATAGCAACTATACTCTAGACATTTCTGTGACTCATCGTCTGACACCTTTCAAGGTAAAGGTTAATTACTCCATTGAAGAGCTAACTTAAACCCTACCTATTAAAAACTGTCTAATCCATAGGTCATGTTCCATGGTCACTGATCTGTCCTGGTCACTGGTCTGTTCATTGTCAGTTCGCATGGTCACTGTCTGTTCCATGGCACTGCTGCAGCTACCATGGTCTCTTTTCCATGGTCACTGGTCTGTTCCATTTTCTGTTCCATGGTCTGTTTTCATGTCACTGCTAACTACACAGTTGTCGTGCTGCTGTTCATGTCACAGGTCTGTTCCATGGTCACTGCTCTGTTTCCATGGTCCACTGCTCTGTTCCACGTCACTGTCTGTTCCATTGGTCACTGCACTTTTCCATGTCACTTGGCTCTTGGGTCTTGTTCCCATGTCACTTGGTCTGTTCCATGGTACAATGCTCTGTTCCATGTCCACTGGGCTTTACAAGGTCACCTGCACTGTTCCCACGACACTGCTTTTGTCTCACGGTCACTGCTCTGATCCACGGTCACTGCTCATCCATGGTCACTGCCTTGTTTCCATCCACGGTCACTGCTCTGTTCCACGGTCACTGCTCAGTTCCACGGACACTTCAATGTTCACGGACACTGACTGTTCCCAATGCACTGTCTCTGTTCCACAACGGTCCACTGCAATGTTCCACGGTCACTGCTCTGTTCCATGGTCACTGGTCTGTTCCACGGTCACTGCTTTGTTCCAAGGTCACTGTTCAGTTCCATGGCACTGGTCTGTTTTCCACGGTCAAGCTCTGTTCCATGGTCACTGCTCTGTTCCAAGGTCACTGTCTCTGTTCCATGGTCCTGTTCATGGTCACTGGTCTGTTTCCACGTTCACTGGTCTATTCCACAGTCACTGGCACTGTTCCATTGTCACTGCGCTCTGTTTCCATGGGGGGGGGGGGGGGGGGGGGGGGGGGGGGGGGGGGGGGGGGGGGGGGGTCACTTCTCTGTCCCCGTCACTGGTCTGTTCCATGGTCACTGCTCTGTATCCATGGTCACTGCTCTGTTTCCATGGTCACTGCCTTTTTTCCAATGGTCACTACTGTCTGTTCCATGGTCCAATGCTCTGTCCTGGGTCTCAGGTCAGTTCCAACGGGATCACAGCTCTGTTCCATGGTCACTGCTCTGTTCCATGGTCACTTCCTCAGGGTCTGTTCCCATGGGTCTTCTCCATGGACCCTGGTTCCTTTGGGTTTTGTTTTTGCTTTTGTTCAGGTTGGATAAACAGGAATTGATTTATGAACCGAGTCTTTGCATCATACTTTAGTTTAAAAAATCATGACCTGTTTTCAACACATGGGCGTAAAGCCATTGATGTGGGGCTTTCAGTTTGGTTGACTCATCATGAGTATCTTAAGCAGACGATGGTCGGAAGTCTACAAGGGAGTCATTTCTGTCAAAGCTTACCCCCGGCGAGAGGTGACCCGTCCCATTCCATGGTAGGGGAGCACAAAGCATTGTGCGACGCGCAGGTCAGCTTTCCGTTTCAGGCTACAAACGGTGTTCCTGCAATACAGCCAACGCCCAGTTCTTTTTCGTTTCAGGTGTGTGCCAACAAATACAGCCAACAGCCCAGTTTCTTTTCGTTTCAAGTTGGCTGCAATACAGCCAACCCCCCAGACCCATTATCTTTTCGTGGCATTCGTTTTCCACGGTGTGCCTGCAATACACCAACAGCCCATTTCTTTTTCTTTCAGTTGTGCGCAATACAGCCAACAGCCCATTTCTTTTTCGTGCATTCGTTTCACGGTGTGCCTGCAATACGCCTACAGCCCAATCTTTCGTTTCACGTGTGCCTTGCAATACAGCCAACAGCCCAGTTCTTTTCGTTTCAGGTTGTGCCTGCAATACAACAGCCAACAGCCAGATCTTTTCCGTTTCACGTGTGGCTGCAAATACAGCCAACAGCCCATTCTTTCGGGGTGGGCATTTCGATTCATTCAACGGTGTGCCTCAATACAGCCAACAGCCCAGTTTCTATTCGTGTTTCACGGTGTGCCTGCAAATACAGCCAACAGTGCAATTCTTTCGTATTACGTGTGCCTGCAATGGCAGCCAACCGCCCCATTTCTTTCCGATTCAAGGTGTGAATGGCAATACAGCCCAAAAACAGCCCAGTTCCTTTCGTGTATCCGTGTTCACGGTGTGGCTGCAATACGCCCAACAACCACAGTTCTTACGTTTCATGTTTTGCCAGTCAATACAGCCAACATCCCAGTTCTTTTTTTCGTTCTGAACGGTGTCCTCAATACAGCCAACAGCCCAGGACATGTTCGTTTCACGGTTGTGCCTGCAATACAACCAACAAGCCCAGTTTTTTTCGTTTCACGGTTGTGCCTGCAATACAGCCGTAACAGCCCAGTTCTATTCGTTTCAGGTTGTGCCTTCCAATACAGCCAACAGCCCAGTTCTTTTCGTTTTCACGGTGTGCCCTGCAATAGAGCCAACAGCCCAGTTATGTTTTCGTTTTCAAGTTTGCTGCAATACAAGCCAACATCCCAGTTCTTTTCGGGTCATGTGTGCCTGTAATACAGCCAACAGCCCATGCTCTTTTCGTTTCAGGTTGGCCTGCAATACAACCACCAGCCAAGCTCTTTATTCTGTTTCATGTTTGTGCCTACAATACAAAGCCAACAGCCCATTCTTTCGTTTCACGGTGTGCCTGCAATACAGCCAACACCCAGTTCTTTTCGTTTCAGGTTGTGCCTACAAAACGCCAACAGCCAGTTCTTTTTCGTTTCAGGTTGTTGCTACAATACAGCCAACCAGCCCAGTTTGTTTTTGTGGTATTCGTTTCATCACGGAGTGCTGCAATACAGCCAACACCCCATCCCAGTGTTTTCGTTTCAATGTGTGCCCTGCAATTACAGCCAACAGCCCCAGTACTTTTCGTTTCACGGAGTGCCCTCAATACAGCGCATCATCCCAGTTCTTTTCGTTTCACGTGTCCTGCAAATACACCAACAGCCCAGTTTTTTTTCGTCTACAGGTGTGCCTGCAATACAGCCAAACAGCCCAGTTCTATTTCGTTTCAGGTGTTCCTGCAATACAGCCAACATCCCATTTCGTTTCGTTCCACGGTGTGCCTTCAATACAGCCAACAGCCCAGTTCTTTTCGTTTCAAGATGTGCCTCACTACAGCCAACATCCCAATTCTTTCCGTTTCATGTTGTTGCCTACAAGACAGCAACAGCCCAATTTTTTTTCGTTTCAGGTTGTGCCTGCAATACAGCCAACAACCAGTTCTTTTCGTTTCAAGGTGTGCCTGCAATACAGCCAACAGCCCAGTGCTTTTCGCTTCACGGTGTGCCTAGCAATACAGCCAACAGCCCAGTTCTTTTTGTTTCAACGGTGTGCCTGCAATACAGCCAACAGCCCGGGTCTTTTCGTTTCACGGTGTGCCTGCAATACAGCCAACGCCCAGTTCTTTTTTGTTTCATTGTGCCTGCAATACAACCAACAGCCCAGTTCTTTTCGTTTCACGTGTGCCTGCAATACAGCCAACAGCCCAGGTCTTTTCATGGTATCCGTTTCACGATGTGCCTGCAATACAGCCAACAGCCCAGGTCTTTCATGTATCCGTTTCACGGTGTGCCTGCAATACAGCCACACCCAGGTCTTTTCATGGTATCCGTTTCACGGTGTGCCTGCAATACAGCCAACAAGCCCAGGTCTTTCATGGTAATCCGTTTCACGGTGTGCCTGCAATACAGCCAACAGCCCAGGTCTTTTCATGGTACCGTTCACGGTGTGCCTGCAATATACAGCCAACAGCCCAGGTCTTTTCGTTTCAGGTTGTGCCTACAATACAGCCAACAGCCCAGTTGTTTTTTGTTTTATTCGTTTTCACGGTGTGCCTGCAATACAGCCAACAGCCCAGTGTTTTTGTTTCAAGGTGTGCCTGCAATACAGCCAACAGCCCAGTACTTTTCGTTTCAACGTGTGCCTGCAATACAGCCAACAGCCCAGTTCTTTTCGTTTTCAACGGTGTGCCTGCAATACAGCCAACGCCCAGTTTTTTCGTTTCAAGGTGTGCCTGCAATACAGCCAACATGCCCAGTTCTTTTCGTTTCAGGTTGTGCTTGCAATACAGCCAACAGCCCAAATCTTTTCGTTTCACGGTGTGCCTGCAATACAGCCAACAGCCCAATTCTTTTCGTTCACGTGTGTGCCTGCAATGCAGCCAGCAGCACAAGTCTTTGGTTTCACGGTGTGCCTGCAATACAGTCCAACAGCCCATTCGTTTTCGTTTCACGGTGTGCCTGCAATGCAGCCAACAGCCCAGTTCTTTCTTCGTTTCAACGGGTGCCTGCAATACAGCCAACAGCCCAGTTCTTTTCGTTTCACGTGTGCCTGCATACAGCCAACAGCCCAGTTTTTTTCGTTTAAGAGGTTGCCTGCAATACAGCCAACAGCCCATTCTTTTCGTTTCAGGTTGTGCCTACAATACCGCCAACAGCCCAATTTCTTTTTGTTCACGTTGTGCCTGCAATACAGCCAACAGCCCAGTTCTTTTCGTTTCAAGTGTGCCTGCAATACAGCAACAGCCAGTTCTTCGTGGCATTCGTTTCACGTGTGCCTGCAATACAGTCAACACCCAATTCTTTTCGTTTCAGGTTGTGCCTGTAATACAGCCAACAACCCAGTTCTTTTCGTTTCAAGGTGTGCCTGCAATACAGCCAAAAGCCCAGTTCTTTTTGTGGTATTCGTTTCACGGTGTGCCTGCAATACAGCCAACAGCCCAATTCTTTCGTTTCACGGTGTGCCTGCAATACAGCCAACAGCCCAGTTCTTTTCGTTTATACGGTGTGCCTGCAATACAGCTAACAGCCAGGTCTTTTCGTTTCACTGTGTGCCTGCAATACAGCCAACAGCCCAGTTTTTTTTGTTTCACGGTGTGGCCTGCAATACAGCCAACAGCCCAGTTCTTTCGTTTCAGGTTGTGCCTGCAATACAGGCAACAGCCCAGTTCTTTTCGTTTCACGTGTGCCTGCAATAACAGCCAACAGCCCATTTTTTTCGTTTCCAGAATGGGCCCGCAATACAGCCAACAGCCCAGTTCTTTTTGTTTCAGGTTGTGACTGCAATACAGCCAACAGCCCAGTCTTTTTCGTTTTACGGTGTGCCTGCAATACAGCCAACAGCCCAGTTCATTTCGTTTCAAGTTGTGCCTGCAATACAGCCAACAGCCCAATTCTTTCGTTTCAGTTGTGCCTACAAGACAGCCAACAGCCCAATTCTTTTCGTTTCAGGTTGTGCCTGCAATACAGCCAAAGCCCAGTTCTTTTCGTTTCAAGGGGTGCCTGCAATACAGCCAACAGCCCAGTTCTTTTTCTGGTATTCGTTTCACGTGTGCCTGCAATACACCCAACAGCCCAATTCTTTTCGTTTCAGGTTGTGCCTGCAATACAGCCAACGCGCCAGTCTTTTCGTGTATCCGTCTCACGGTGTGCCTGCATACAGCCAACAGCCCAGTTCTTTTCGTTCACGGTGTGCCGGCAATACAGCCAACAGCCAGGCTTTTCGTTTCAGGTTGCCTGCAATACAGCCAACACCCAGTTCTTTTCGTTTCACGGTTGGCCTGCAATACAGCCAACATCCCAGTCTTTTACGTTTCACGGTGTGCCTGCAATACAGCCAACAGCCCAGTTCTTTTTGGGTATTCGTTTCATGGTGTGGCCTGCCAACATACAGCCAACAGCCCAGGTCTTTTCGGTCAAGTTGTGCCTGCAATACAGCCAACGCCCAGTTCTTTTCGTGTATCCGTTTCACAGGTGTGCATGCAATACAGCCACAGCCCAGGTCTTTTCGTTTCAAGGTGTGCCTGCAATACAGCCAACAGCCCAGTCTTTTCGTTCCACGGTGTGCCTGCAATACAGCCAACAGCCCATTCTTTTTGTTTCACGTGTGCCTGCAATACAGCCAACAGCCCAGGTCTTTCGTTCACGGGTGCCTGCAATACAGCCAACAGCCAGTTCTTTTTTTGTTTCAGGTTATGCCTGCAATACAGCCAACAGCCCGGTCTTTTCGTTTCAAAGTTGGGCCCGCAATACAGCCAACAGCCCAGGTCTTTTCATGGTATCCGTTTCACGGTGTGGCCCTGCAATACAGCGAAAGCCCAGGGCTTTTTGTGGTATCCGTTTCACGGTGTGTGTCACGGTCGCTAAGCCGGACGGCCCTACCACCCTACCCACGCCTATTACACCTAGAACAACAACACAGCCACTAACACAGATTTACAATCATGCGCACTTTTTTTATTTCACACACACTTATGGCGCCACCACTCACGTCCATCCACACTCCCCACACCGGTATCCCCACTTCTCACTGACCCACACTACCCTGAAACGACCATGAGACCTAATCTATACTAAAGCACCAGTTTGCGGTATAAACCCTGCGACCTAAGGACGCAGAGATAGCCCGCACACGTGGTGGCTACCTACTAGGGACAAGGACCAAACCCCAAAGGGGCTCTAATCTCTAAACTACTACCACCCACACCTCTCCCCAGGACCCACCCTTCTCTTTTGACCCGGACCCCTACCGAACCCGGTCGCTGCGTCCCTAACGGGGGCAACGACAAGTACCCTACACTGTGCTGGCCACTACGTCCCAAAAGGAACAGTAGCTAACACCCTTAACCCTACTCCCTAACGCTACACACCCTTTTTACCACACCCATGGACAACCCTCCCGGCCCGGGGAGCTCCCCGTCCTCGGCGCTGTACTCGGGCCCCTCACAGGCTGACGCCTCCCCGACGACTGCACTCCGGTGCTGGGAACGTGGCCTCCCACAGTCCGACTCCCCCGAAAGACCCGCACTCCGGCCCCCCGGGGAAAACCGTGGGTCCCCTCAGTCCCCC
>JAFLJL010018198.1:0-32048 GCA_018398815.1 Conus ventricosus
GTTATTTCATATGACAATCTGTCTTTAATCCCCCTTGAAAGTATGGCGCATGCGCACTAACAACTCAAAACCAGGGGATGAAAGCGTTTCCATACGCATAACTTACAGTACATACTTTTTGCCGTCTTTTAGCATCTTCAGCGCCTATTCTGTGTTTTAGTGCTTCATTATTTTCGTTTCCCTTGAAAAGCAAGATCGTTCCTTTCATTCTCGGTTAGCCATAGATCGCAATAGGTTAAAAATATGTCTGCATTGTGTAAAGAAAATTTTTCTTGCCCCTCAAGTTTTATAGAAATTTTCTTAACGATTGCCCGCCCCAAAGTTCTGCACAATTTGTCCTGTTTGTGTCTGTTGAATCGAGTTCTATTTTGAAAGTAAGTCGCGCAGGCCTGGCACAATCACTTCATCTGCTCCTAGGTCTGGAATTTGACAGTAAGAATTTGATCTGCATCAATAGTAGATGGATTATTTGGAACATAATATTCCGTTTTTTTCCCTTCACGCCAAAGGGCTCTTTCAGTCTTCTATGCGGGCCAAGAATTGAACCATATACTTGTGACATTTTTTTATAAAACAAAATAAAAAAAAAAAGTTAATTATTTAAAACATGGCAGCATTGGAGGTGAAGAAGATTATTATTTTGAACCTGTAGACGACATGAGTGAAATGACTCCTTCGGTCCCAACATCGCTAAATGGCCTCAATGTGGCATGAAATAACAGAACTAAGGTCAAATCATTTTACCAAAGTTTAGGCATAAAACCTCCCCAATTTATACCCCCTGATGATTTTGAACAAAAAAGGCGGCCATTTGTATGTGAAAAACGCCAAAGGAGAACGTGTTCCGCTTACGTTTAAACGAGACCCATTTCAAGGTTTGTGGGCATGGATACAATTAGAAAAAGGGCTCAGTGCAAGCGAGCGAAATCGCCTTGACCTTGTTGAACCAAAATTAGATAAGGAAGCAGTTGCTTCCTTTCAAAACATACAACAAGAACTCCCAACAGATAACCCAAATGCAAAACATGAATCTTAAAGAATTAAATCAATCAGCAGGCAAATTAATAAATGCAATAGAAGCAGAAACCAGTTTTTCAGAAGAAACAGCATTAAAAACTAAACACGAACCACAGATAACTGATAGAGAAAGAGTGGCCCTTGATCATGCTTTAAGAAGAATCAGAGGGGAATTAGAAAACAATTTATCAAAACTGACTGAACTAGATAAGCATATAGAAAAGGAAAAAAAAAAACTCGCTGAGGCCAATCTTAGGGAGTGATGTTAAAGAAAGAATAGAACAAAGACTACATAAACTTAAAGAAGAAAGATCAGCAAGACTAGAAGTGGTTGTCTACTAACCGAGAAGAATTACGAACTCAAGTGAGCAGAATAAGAGAAACTATCCAAAGAATTTTATATGAAGACACGACGCTAGCAGAACGAAAAAGGGAAAAACGTTTAGGGGAGCAAGGCGTCACATTAGCAAGTGTTATAAACTGCCTTAGGATTTGAAATAATAAGTACATTGGTGTGGCTATTACAGGCGGCGGTGGTCAAAGTCCAGTGCCTCCACCGCCATCGCCTCCATCCCCCGCCTGATAAACCCATGGGTAAAAAAACAGCTTGATCATTTGCAAGTTTATTAAAAAAAATTAGTGGTAAAGCTATAGACTCTTTACCTGGTATATTAGGGGGTATTGTTAGCTGGCTTTTGTCTACTGCAAGCAAAGTAGTTGGCTTTTTTG
Organism: Conus ventricosus; assembly: GCA_018398815.1. Taxonomy (NCBI): domain Eukaryota; kingdom Metazoa; phylum Mollusca; class Gastropoda; order Neogastropoda; family Conidae; genus Conus; species Conus ventricosus. Next base: position 1,747 of record JAFLJL010018198.1, read on the forward strand.
GCCGAGCACTTATGGGCATTAGTTCTCTTAATAGTTGGGTTAATATTTAGTAAGATAAAGACCAGTAACCCTATGCCAGTTAATACAACAACAAGTGTTTGTCTTTTTATTCATGGTCATTATTTGTTTTGACTTCTTCAACGGTCTTTGGGCTTTGAACCTCGGGGATTGGGTGACTTAATCTTGGGGGGTCATGGGTTTTTTTTTATTGTTTGTAATATTACTGGCTCGGGAATTTATGTCGTTTTTCCCAACCTTCTGTTCATTGCCTGCCACAAGGATTTCATTGTTGTAGTTTATTATTGTACCTATCTGGAGTTGAGGTCAGAAGGCAGCATGTATAAACCAGCGCCAACAGCAAAGTCTACTTTTGATCTTGCGTATTGTAAAAACATTTTGGTACCTTTTTATACTTGAAGGTAAATCAACTGTAGAATTAATAGCATCCTCTAAATTTGCTAAGTACTGTTTTTGCCCCATCAAAACCAGTAGAAGGATCAGTTATGCTCGATCTCGTTTGTGCTTCCCGAACCTAGCAAACACCAAACGTAAGTACGAACAGATTCGTTTATTCGTTCTATTCCTGCTCTAGTTAGGCCCTTAGAAGTGTCTAAGAAAAAATGTTGTCCATGCTTTTTTTATGCTCTTGCTCTATGGACCCGAGGTGAACGGTTGTGCTGAAGAGAAACATGTGTAAGGAGGATTCCGTCATAGTTATACTTTCTGTGCACGCCCCAAAAATAAGGGGTCCCTAAGCCATGATTAAGATCCAACTTTTGTCTAAAGTCTGTCTTAACATTAATTTTGAATTCGTTACAGATCCTTTCAAAACCCTTCATGTCTTTTCTGTTGCTGAATGGTTTTTAAACGGTTTGTCATTTGGCATGGCGCTTGCAGTTCAGTCAAATACGTCTGAAGGTGTTAATAGAAATGAAATCTATACACTGACCTCACCAAAGGATCAGGATGTTTTAAAATGATCAGCATACGACACTCCACACCCAGTTGATGCACAAAAACAGCAAATTTTTAAACGGGTTGATAAAACTGCATCGGATGACAAAACCAAAAATTTTGGGATGTAGTCTTTTTTAATAGGGGGGTTAAGATATTTGTCCAATGGAGTACTAACCTTTACTTGAAAGGCGTTTAGACTGAGTCACAGAAATGTCAAGGGTGTCAGTTGTTATATTTTTAAGATTGTAGTGCGGCCCAACAGAATATTTTGCATTGTATATTTAAACGCACTCATTTTTATTTCGTTTAAAAATGTTTGTAACAATAACAACTCAAGACCGTCCTTCGTTTTTAGAGCATGCTGTTAAGAACGATTGCGGAACCCAAAAAGGTCGCACTCCATGAAATATTCTACAAAGTCGTATGGGTTTTAAAATAACTGAATCCAAGAAGAATAATACGATTCTAAAAGTTGACAAATCAGGGAACAAAGTTAGCCAGTTAACCATACCTGATGGTTATTACGGGTTTTGCTCACTAAAAGAAGCAATGGTAACTTCGACATTTCTCTCAAACTTAAACAATGCAAAATCTAAAAACAATGTTATCATTCAAACCTGAAGAAGAAGTAGTACATTACCTTTTTGATGTAGAGCTAGCTAAAATGTTAGGGTTTGAAGATGACAATCATAGATTTAGAGTTACGCCAGATAAAATACTTATGAGGGGGAAAGTCCGCTCGATCTTGCATTACATTCATTTCTCTATGTTCATTTGGATGAGCTGAGCACTGATGAAAATTATATGATGGAAGGCCTCAAATGTTTTAAAAGCTCTTCCGGCAGGGGAAAACTGCATATTGCGATTATGAAATTATACAATTCCCCAATTTACAGTTTTAAAAAATTAGCTTGTGGGAGGGTCAGATCATTTAATATAAAAATCACAGACAAAACGGGGAAAGTTTTAAAATGTGATAACCTGCACATTGTTTTGGAAATAAAATAATAAACTGTATAAAAAAAAATGTCGCGTGGGCCAGAAGAATCGGGAGTTACATTAGCGCCTGTGAGGTGTATAAACTTTAGAAATTTAAAAAACCTTGCAGACGTTGGGACTTTGAACAAAATGGTGAGATAGGGGCTTTGTATGGTTTTGAGTACACTAAAAAATGGTGATTATAAACGCAAGAGGTTGGCGACAGCAAAAGTTTCCTAAACTAGAACAAAATGCGCAATCTAGAGGCAAAAATGTTGGCCAGTATGAAATATGAAATAGTTCGAAAACCTGACCTCAAATGGCACTTAGAAACCATATATAGAATGGGACATAAAATTTGAATTCATAAGCCCATCTACATTTTTAGCCGTCAAAAAAATTTCAGAAAAGCATTCAACTCTGGCCCTTTACATGTTTAAATCTTATGCCAGAGGACAATAGTCAGAAAGAAATTGAAATAACGCCGTTATGGGAATAAAAAAGTACATCCTCCACAGAAAAGAAACAGTTTTAAAGGGCGCTTCTACAAAATTACAGTTCTTTCCACAAATGAATTAGGAGACACGTTCCATGATATTGAAATTTCTGTCTTAAAAGATTTAGGGAGGAATGGGGCTGTGGGCGTCAGTACGTCCTTTTAAAAGGAATTCTAAAATTTGCTGGCAAAACTTAGACGTTGAAAAACTTAAAGTTACCATCGTCGTTCTTCCAATGGCGAGGATATTACGGTCATAACAACAAGCAAAAAATCAATATTAGTCTAAATAGAACAAAACTTCAGAACTAAATTGGATTAATCTTACACATTTAGGCCTCATTGGGTTTTTTATACTGAACAAGTTTTGCAGAGGTTGATAAACATAATAAATGGATTAGATAAATTATGTTATAAAACTATGGAGAAATTAAACTTTATGACAAAAACCCCTCATTGTTCATTGATTTGTGGACAAACTGGTTGTGGGAAAAACAATATTTATCCTCAAAACCCATTACAAACAGTTTATCGCTATAATTTTGATTATATTGTAATTTTCTGCCCAACACTTAAATGGAACAAAGCTATCATGATAGAAGGTTTATATGGACAGATGATGACATATTTTTTAGTTGATCCTAGCAATAAACTGAGTGAGTGTCTAGAACACTTTAATAAATGTTTGAAGGAACGCAGACACTATTTATTATAGATGACTGTTCAGCAGAAAGAGACATAGCTAAAAAAGAAAAACTTTGTCAAAACTAGCTTTCAGTGGAAGACATGCTGGGATAAGTGTGTGGATTTTATGTCAAAAATATAATTCAGTTTTAAAAAACTTTAGAGAACAGTTAAAGACTGTAGTTCTATTTCACATGAAAGACAGAGACGCATTTGATGAATGTATGCGTTGAAAATGATGTTATTGAAAACGATCAAGAAAAACGCAGGATTAAGCAAAAACTGAAATCTGAAAAGTTTAGTAAATTAGTATTGAAAACGGATAATCCTACACAATATGTTTGTTTGTAGGGTCGTTATTTTTTGGTTATTAAAGTCTTACTTGTTAGAGAACTAATAAATGCCGCTTCTAGGTCACTTTCGCCCGAAACTAGTTGAGGGCGAAAGTGAGTTAGAAGCGGCATTTATTAGTTCTCTTTCCACTATAGTGATTCAGACAGTTTATGTGTGGGTGAATGAAGTATGCAAGTGTATGAATAACAAATAGAATATGACATCCCCTCCTCCCCCCCCCCCCCTCATCTCCCATCCCTTTTCCACCTTGACAATTTTAAGTGAGAGGTGATAAAATCTACAGATAAGGACCAATTGAACTGTTTAACAAACACTTACAAACTGAGTCAAGAACAGAGTAATTGTTTAAAACATATGGTAAAGGCAATGAAGTCGATCCATCAGTGTAACCATCAATACCCGAATGTCTTAGGAGCTCTCTTGCTCTTGGGCATTGAATCAGCAAATGACTGACATTTAAGGATTTCCCACACATACATTTAACATTATGACAATGTTTTGTTTTCAATGCGTTCAAACGGAATCTATGGATGAAGCTTTCAATCTCCCTAGACGAGGAGGAGACTTGTTTGAACGTTTTCCCATTGTACCCACCACTAAATTTTATACAATTGTGATAATATTGAATGTCTGAGTTCATCAATGAGGTTTTAACTTTTTCTCTTAACGTTGAATTATAATTGAAAAACATTCATTCAAATCTAAGGGAACTTTGAGTTGTATTGCGTCACTGACATTTTGAGCTGCTTTTCGTGCAAGTTGATCTACACGCTCGTTGGGTATTATACCACAATGAGAGGGGATCCAACAAAAGTGACAGTAATGCCTTGCATGGATAAAAGGTGAATAATGTGATGGATTTCAGTCTAGTGGTTAGGACCTCGCGTTGTGTGTGTGTGTGTGTGTGTGTGTGTGTGTGTGTGTGTGTGTGTGTGTGTGTGTGTGTGTGTGTGTGTGTGTGTGTGTGTGTGTGTGTGTGTGTGTGTGTGTGTGAATCCCTCAACACTACTGTGGCGTTGTACCCACGTTGCTCTTTCTGCTCGCCCTGGCCCCAGTGCGGGCAATCATTGACCAGTGTCCAGTCGTCATGAGGCAACCCACCACAGGAGACACTGCACTGCTGCTGAGGGCTGGAGCGGCGTTCAGTGGCGCCTGTTCTGATCCAACATACACAGGACACCCACCTGTTAAGCCCCACTGCTGAAGACAATATAATCACTCAGTCGAGGAGCCGGTGTGAGTGAGCTCTCCTCCAGGGGAGTACCACACGTCCGTCCAACGACAGAACTAGACCAACGACAGATGCAGAAGTAGACCAGCGACAGAACTAGACAGCGACAGAACTACCACGACAGAACTAGACCAGCGACAGAACTAGACCAAAGGTTTGGACGTGGAGAGGACATCAAAACTGAAGTCACCAAGACAACAGGGCATGAATGGCCGCAGAATCCGATATTTTTTTCTTTTTGGAAGCTGATCGAATGGAAAAGTAGTATTATGATGAAGAAGGATGCACGAATTTTTCCCATTTGTGGACTGACACTGTATGACAGAGCAAACTCTACGCATCCTTTCATAACGTATATCCATGGGGCGCCAACCAGGGCCGAGAGATCCAGACAGCAGCAGTGCTGGACAACACATTGAGCACAATATCACATACACGTGTCCCACAAAATTGATGAAACTTTGACCGTGGTTCCCCACCTCGACTGAGGCAATAACAAACACCCCTCTGGTATGAACCGATGGTGGCAGAAAAACAGTCACAAAAAAAATGGCATTTGATGGGAATCGAAACCCATGGTCCCTCCTAGCTGGTGTTATTCCCCGTGCCACCACTTCGCCACATACAGCATGTGAACACGTTGGTTCTTGATGTATTGTAGATGTTCAGAATGTAACCTCTTTATTCATGCATGTTGACAACCCAAGGAAACCTGTGTGACTGATGACAAGAAAGTGTAGCATAATAGCAAGTCTGTGCGAGAGAATTAATGAAATAGCTAAACAGATAAGTAAGACAAATCATAGTAACATAAACTAACTGGCTGTCTCACGGAAGTTGTCACTAGTCCTACACCGATATGACCCCTCTAGGGTGGCGGAATTATATCATTATTGTTAATTGACTGTTGTTTGTTGTCGTGTATCCGTCCCTTATGTGCTTGTGTTTGCGGTTGCACCTTGGTGTAGTTTAGCCGAACTTCGGTTTGCTTTCTCTCTCTCTCTAATCTTAATCCACTGCCCGTTCTATTCTACAGTTAGGATCCACGGAGTGGGCTGGTACATTCTCTCGAACAATGCAGTCTAAGGCCTCTCGCCTTGTCTTTTTAACCTGTCGCACGTGCTTCATTTGCTTTAGTTTGAAGTATGCTACTCTGTGACGCAGCATGGCATTTTGCCGCCATTGCTGAGGAGGTTATAGCACTACACACGAGCCGAAGATGTCCTCTGGAGCGCCTTCTCCATCCTATGGTATTGGCTTCACCGAATCATCGAAAGTACAGGCTGTACTTTCATTCTGCAGTCGGCCTGTAGTGGAGTGTGACAGTCACTTCTTCTTTCTTCCGCACCTGTCCTCTGTTCCAGCCTCGACTGGACAGAGGGCAGAGAGGATTCGTTTGACCCGCCTCTGTCTGTTCACCCACGGTAGCTGGTAAGCCATCAGATTTCCGTGTTGTTTTTGTTTTGGGGTTTGTTGTTGTTAGTCGGCTTAGTCCTCCTATTTTGGGGGCGAAATGGGTCGGTGGTTTTCGAATTGTAAGAGAAATATTGATTTGAGGACCTTTTCTCATGGTTAATTCAAACTTTAACCTTGACCCAATCTAAATTCCAACCAAAATTCATTCTCCTGTTTAATGCATCTTGTGATGCGTAGTCGGTGGGATGGTAGATAACCTGGTGATTCAGGGTGGAACTGCTTGTCCCTACCCGCTCGACCGCCCCATGTCACGTTCGCGCGACTCTTACCGTCGGCCACCGTCTGTTTGTGTGTGCAAGGAGAACGATTTTATGTTCGCGAGCGAGCGTAACTCATGATTTGTACGATTCGTGATTCTGGTTGGCGATTTGTGCATATTTTGAAATGTGTTTATAAAATGTGACAATTCTGCCATTGAATGATAATTTGCAAATTGTGGTGGCATGAATTAAAGCGATGGTTTTTTATCCCCCCCCCCCCCCCCCCCCCCCCCCCCCCCTGTGTTGTTATTTCCTAAGAAAGCAAATTTTAAAATGTGAGTAAGAGAAGGGTGACTAAAAACATATTAGTTTTATAACCTGTTTGTTTAATGCAGTTACCTTTTTACTACCTGCATCGTGTAGAATGACCCTACTGAACATTCCAGATTCGATGGGTTTTACAGTGTGCGTAAATAGACCCCCCTCTACGCAGTCATGCGAGTTTGCTGTTAAGAATCTGACAGCAAGGGGTCAGACTGAACTGACGGCGGGTTCCATTACCCTTCATTCCTTCCCTCCCATCTTCTCTCCTCCAGCTACGTATCCCCTCGCCCCGCTCCCGGGGCTTCACCTGGAGTAACGGACTGGATGGTTCTACGTTCTGTTGTAAGGCCACGCTCTGGCTGAGACCACTAGATTATGGATCCACGTGCTGGTTGAGGCCACGCTTGGCTGAGACCACGACTGGATGGTGGCCACGTGCTGTTGAGTCCACGCTCTGCTGGAAACCGCGGACTTGATGGTTCCACGCGCTGGTCGAGGCACGTCCCAGTCGTGACCGCGGACTGGTAGATGAGCCCTAGCGCACCGAGTCCACCCGCCATCTTGTGACTTGTGCCGAGTGCCCGACCCCCGTCCCAGGACCCTCCAGTAACAGCGCCTCGTTTCCTTTTCCCCCTCATCCCCCCCCCCCCCCCCCCCCCACCTGGATGGCGCTCTTCACAGCCTGCTTTTGAGTTCGAGGTGTCGGCTAGAGCGACACCCTGCGAGACCGACCCAGCTCGAGACACCCTAGATGCGCAGGATCTCCGCAGATAGACTTGTACAAGGGGGCAGGGGTGTGGACCGCACTCCATGGTGTTAGAAGGATCGACGCTGGAACTGTTCTTTATAAATGTTTAAATGTCATCGTGCTTGACATGCTGTAATTGTTATAGTAGTTCGTCGTAGGTGAAATGTTTATTTATAAACGTGCATGTTGTAATGTTTGAAGTTCTTGATTGTTATTGAGCAAGTTGTGGCGTTGGAATGCTGATTGTGATTGTGCATGTTGTGTGTGGTTGGAAAGCTTAATTTATTATTGTGTGTGTTTGTGAATAAAAGGGGTGATGTATCGAAATCTATATTGTGTGGTTCTCTTGCGGGGCTGTGAGTCAGTCACTCCCTCACTTCCCACCTATAACCGATCCAGCAGGGCAGACCTCCATGTGGACGGTCGAGACAGTTGTTGTGTGCTCGTCCGTATGTGAAGGTCTCTGGCTGTCTCTCTCTCGTTTTCGCAGAGTACCGTGTTTGAGTTCTGTCCTGATTGTTATCGTTTTAGGTTAGTAGACGCGTTTGTTTGTGGTGGTTGGCTGGGGTGACTCTATCGTGAAGGAGCTTTTGTGGCCTGAGGAACAACCGTTTGTGACTCGGGAGTCGATTTGAGACCGAGTGTTGAGTCGACCGCATGTCCAGACCTCCTTCCGCCGTTACCTCACGCAGGTAGCGTCCCGTAAGTCATGCCTTTCTGTTTGCCGCTCAGTCTTCCCAATCCTTTTTTGTATTTTAGCCAGTTCTTGTATTTTTTTTCTCTACCGGGTGGTTGAGTACAGGGGGTTGTTATCGGACGCTAGTGTCTCTTTTTTCCTCCTCGCGGATTCTCCGTCTGCCAGTTTTATTTGTTTTTTTTTTCGGGCCAGCCCCACCGCACAGTTGCTCGTGCTGTGGAGCGCGGTGTTGCCAGAGTGGGGCAGCCGTCATAGTTTTTGTTTTTTTTTTTTTTCTCGGTGATGCCCCACGCGCACAGTTGCCTCGAGCAGTAGAGGCGCGGTGTTGCCAGAGTGGTGAGCAGCCGGAACTGTCCTCACACACCAACACACACATACACACAAATACACCACGGCCGCCTAAAATAATTTTTTTTCTATGGATTAGACCCTTCCCCTGAATTTGAAAAACCGTAGGATATTGTTGTCATGGCGACGTCCCGGCGCTGGTGGTGATGCGACGCTTGCGTCGAAAGAAGAAGGTATATCCAAAATGTTACTGTAGTTCCCCTACTATTAGTACCCGTACTCGACTACGGTAAACTACTACTGTATACAGTAGGCTGTAGCAGGTAAGTCCAGTTGAGTACATTTACTACGCTCATTAGCTGGGGGGTCTTCTGTCCGAAGACCCCGACTGGGCACTTCCGCACGAAGCGACAGAGCATAGCGAAGCTAACTGAGGGCTTCTGGTTGGGTCCGCAGAAGTACCCGAACCTTCTCCTCTCCAGGCTTCCCCAGTAAGGATAAGCCCCGGGAGACTTTCTCCTCATGGTAAAGTCTTAGACCCAAGGGACGGAGTCAGACGGGTCATCCTCCCGTGTCGGGAGTGGTTAACCCAGCTCATGATATCGCCTCCGTCTTATTGTATCTGGATCAGCAGCGTAGTGGAAGAGTCTGCAAGGTAGGAAGCTCTCCTATGGTAGAGACTGCTGTGCAGTGAAGCCCCTCCGAAGTGAAGAGACTGTTAGGCAGGATCCCTCCCGTATGGAAGAGCTTAGGGAAATAGTCTGCTCTTGCGCAGAGAGGAACTGGACATACCAGGAGATTATGCAAAGGAGGAAGCTATACTGCGCAGAGAGGAGGCTGCTCATGCGGTAGGGAGGAGGCTTCCCGACAGTAGGCCTTCGTAGGGAAGAAGCTGCCCGACAGGAGGCCCTATACGTAAGGAAGATGCGCTCCAGACAGGTAGATAGCTGTGTAGGAAGATGCTGCCCTCCGTAGGGAAGAACTAAGACAGTATGGAGTCTCTGCTTAGGAGGAGATGTAACAACTTTTTCGCGGTCTCCATCATCTGAAAGACAGGGGGTAATCACCAGGCATGTGATAGAGTTAGAGGCCCAAAGTTAAAGCTTCCCAGAATCAGAACCTAAGTGTAGGACATGATATGTTTCCTGGAACATATTTTTACAAGGTATGCAAGTTTCATATCAATTGACTGAGGAACAGAAGCTATGCACCTATTTACTTGATATATCTGGTGCTGCACGGGAGTTTTGCTCACTCTAAATGAAGGTGCTTCTTGTGCCGACAATGCATTTGGCTCGCGTAAGCGTTTTCCACCTTAAACACCAGAGACACAGGCGGAAGTTCAGGTCCATGAAGAAGAATAAAGAACGATACCTTCGTGAGCAGTTTGGTGATAGGCCTGCGCCAAAACTCTATGGTACAGGCTACAGTTAGTCCAATTTGAGCAGTGAGGATCTGATCCTCATTGAACAGCTCACCAACACTGTGTCCCCAGAGATGAGGATCCTGTAAAGGCGAGACAGCACCTCATGGTATTTCGCTCTGCGATTCACACCGTGTCTGAGGTGTTTTTGCTGGAAGCTCGCCGATTGCAAAATTGTCATCGCCGCAGAATACGGTGAGATGAAGCCCCCCACGTGGGATTTATAGTGTGCAGTAAGAGGCTCCGACAACTAGCAAGGCGGGGTTAAGCAAGTCAGGCAGTTCATCTGGGATTTTACAGAGCGCCTCCCGACTGTGTGTCATCGTGGTTCGTTGCCTGGCAACGATTAGTAAAGATTGTACCCTAAAGCCGACTGGTAGTCGTTGGGCTGGGTACCCCTTATCCCACGTCCTCCTGAGCCTCGTGCAAACGAGTGTTCCATCCCAGCAACTGTTGAATCAGAGAGCCCTATTGTTACTCTCTGTTATGGTTCCTCCTTGGTCGAACACAACATGGATTTCGGGATATCACCTATCTTTGTGGATAAGAATTTGGTGTTATCACCATGAGGCCCGCGGGCGCTAGTATTTATGAATGTGTGCGGTTGTGAGCTGGTTTTACCCTCCAACGCCTTCCTTCTGTACTTATTCCCAACTCCACCCCCAACTTCTGTTGTCTCAGTAAGGGCCTCGCGGTGGACTACCTATGTATTCCCTTCTTCATAGGGAAATACGTGTCATCACCCTATTGGGCTGACGTGACTCCAGACAGTCCCGTGTCTACGGTATCTGCCCGAACATGCGTGTTGGAGTCACCACATGCGCCAAAGCTAAGAAGCATGGACCAGGAATTGCGTCCCTTTCTCCAGCCGATCTCTTACGAGGTTTCTTGGCCAGTGCCGATCCTGCTACCATGGTCCGTCTTCAGGTCAGGGACTAGATTTCCACGCCTGCGACAACTGGTAGGTCGTTCCTGCTCAGTCTGCCCGACACGCCAAGGTGAGCTTCATCTCCACAAGGGGATCCTCTTTGGGTTTTCACCCAGGCAGATCGTGTGGCCAAGCAGCTGTGTTCCCCAAAGCCTGATAGAGTCTGTCCTCCGGCCGTCCCACGATTCCCCCATGGCAGGTCATACTTGGTCCAAGCTGACTCTCGAGCGAGTACACAGTGACCTTCTTCTGGCCATGGAAGAACTCGCAGTTGGTAAGTGTGGATAGGCAGAACTGCCCGCAGTTGCGATGTCCCCATGTCCACGGACAACTCCTAAGGTTCGCTATGAAGTCGTTGTTCCCCGAGTGTCATGCCTCTAGTAGTGGGACCAATCATAAGGTCGGTTCGACCTGGATTGGACGCCAAAAGCACAATCCTATCGCGTCACCGCTACATCTTTGTAAAGAGTAGACAACGCTACACGTATCCAGAGGCTGTCCCCTCCCCCCTTAGGACTATCGACTGGCCCCAACAGAACAGAAGCTCACTGTGCAGATATTACAGACGCACTTGGCGAGCTCCCAAGAATATCCTTTCGTACCAGGGACCCCAGAATCGATCTGTCCGAAGACATGTGGCAGGAGGTAAACACTCTGCTCAATAATCACGAAGGAAACAAACTGTCACCCTATCATGCGCAGGCCAATGGCCTGTATGATGCGTTTCAACGGGACGTTGAAGCAGATGTTGCCGACGCCTTGTGCCAGAGCAACCTCGGAGTGGATCGGGGGGCTCTTCTGCTGTACGTTCGCCTACAGGGATGATCGCACAAGAAAGGAGCATGCGGTTTTGCCCCCATTTGAACTCCTGTATGGCAGAACATTGCGAGGACCCACCAACACCTGAAGCAATGTGGAACCCATGATGAATGTGGAACCTTCTGTGTCAAGGAGTGAGAGACGGTTAAGTGGTCGAATCTACGTAACCGCATCGTCTGTACACTTGCCAGCTGCTCAGCAACATTGCAGTCGGCAATAGAACCAAATACAATGCTTTGTATGAACCGACGAGTGTTGAACGTTGGTTTGAGCCAGAGGTGAAGAGATGTTTCTTCTCCATCCCCCGCAAAAGAGAACAATCTGCATGCTTGCTAGGCAGGGTCCGTTTTCGTGGTCCTGCAGTCGGGTGGGTGACGGGACTACGGCTTCTGTTTGCGTGGGAAGTGGAACGCCTGTATCACGCCAACCTCCGTGAATGGCGTTACGTGCGACGACTCAGGGCCAGGTCCAGGTTTATACACACCTGTCGTTGTGGAGAGTGTCTGAGCACGCCGTTTCGGTGATCAGGACATCCCCACCGTTTCCTCTCGTGTCGATGAAGAGTCCGTGCAGGATGTTTGCTTCGTGTTCTAACCTCCCTCAGCACCTGACTGACCAAACAAGCCCGGCTTGTTGCCAGGAGTATCCATGACGGCTCACAGATCTGCCCAAGCACAGAACCTCTTTGCGAATGTACACTGGCATTGACCACCGAGACCCCAATTAGGGTCAAACAGTACCCACTGCCTCACTCTCAGCGTCTTGTCATCCAGCATGAATGTGCAGGCCATGTTGAGTTGGGTCATTGAACTGCGAGTTCTCCGTACTCATCCCCCATCCCTTCGTGGTAAAGAAGAAAGGGGGGGCTGGCAAGAATGAGGTTTGTGGCGTCGATTTTACGCGGCTTGAATAAGGATCTCCCGTTTGATGCAGAACCTATCCGGATGTCCGACCAAATCTTCGCTCAGCTATGACAGAGTCTTGCCAACTATTTCTCTAAGTTTCGATCCTCGCTAATGGATACTGCAGATTCCCATGCTCAGAGAGACCAAACACCAAAACTGCATTCACGAACGCCTGAAGGACAGTTCCAGTGGAACGAGATTCCCTTTATTGGCCTCAAAACTGCCGGAGCAATTTTCGTCGCGTCATGCGACAATATGCTTCTCCCTCTACGAAACGCCAGATCTGAACAATTACATGGACGACTCTGCTACACAGCTCAGTATATGGATCTCGCACGTTTCGCACCTCCGTCTGTCTTTTCCTTCGTCTGCAGCGAGGTTCAGATGTCGAGGCCTCGCCTTCCAAATGTCAGCATGGTCAGGACGAGTATACCTTCTGGGTCATCATTTGCGGCGGGGGTTTTATTTCTCCTGCTGAGTACAAGGTGTGACCACAGTTGCTGGTGCTCAAACCTCCTGGTACCAAAAGGGAATTTGCAGTCATTACCTTTGACAATGCTGTATACTACCTGCAATGTTCAACCAAGACTTAGCAAAGTTGCGCTTGCCCCTCACTGACCTGACGAATGGGAAGAAGCCATCAAACGTCTTGATTTGGGATGAGAGTTGCCAACAGGCTTTATGACGCCTTGAAAGACGCCCACACAACTCGCCCAGACGCTGCTCCTCCCCCTATCCTAGTCTCCACTATTGTCCAAGTCGGACTGATGCATTCTGCGGTGGGGAATTGCGGCAGAGTTGCTACAAATCAGGGGAAGGGACTCCAACCGCTTGCTAATAGCGAGCAAAAAACTCACTGACCCGGAGAGCAGGATACCACACGATTGAACGCAGAGTGTATAGCAGTCCGTGTGGGGCATCAAGAAGTTTTTAACCCCTACTTTTACGGCGGTAGATATTGTGCGGAGAGCGATACATCATCCACTCCATACCTGTGAACGGATCCGGCCATTCAAGTCGTCGACTCATGGGATGTGCATTGGAGCCTGTGCATAGTCCAATGGCTATTCACTATCGATCATATCAAGGGTTTCCTGTAATGACGTATGTCTGACTATCTAATTCCGCGCCCGTATATCAGCACATTGTAAAAACGTCAGACTGACACTTCCACCTCAACCAGTTATAATCCCCTTTTGGTCTTTGTATCTGATGTAAGTGACAGTTTTCCCTTCAGTGTATGTTAAACGGTAGTATGTAATCACCAGTTGATTTCGGATTGTTAGCTTCATGGTGGTAAGGTTTCGCTTAGTTGTTTGATAATGTATATTTATGTATTTCTCGGTGTTATTCTATCGTGGAATGATTTAATGGATTCCTCGTACTTCAGTTCGAGTCACATGTGAGATTTGTTTTCGTCCCCATTGTTGTGAATTTGCACCTGCTTCAAATGTAACAAAGGTTTCACTGTAAACTCAGATGTAAACAGATGCTTTTAGAAGGTGGGTTTGTCACGAGTTGTCACGAGCCTACGACTAGACCATCTAGGGGTGGGGCGAATTATTCATTTGTTTATTGTCCGTTGTTTTGTCGTGTATCCGTCCCTTAATGTGTGCATGTGTGCGGTTCACCTTGGTGTAGTTTAGCTCAACCATCGTTTGCTTTCTCTCTCTCCTCTGGAACTTATCCACTACCCTGTTACTATTCGTGTCCTGTAGGTTCACGAGTGCTGTACCTTTCTCTCGAAACTTGCATGTCTATCGGGCCTCTTCGGCCTGTGCTTTTTTACTGTCGCACGTGCTTCATTTCTTTAAAGTATTGAAGTATGCTCACTCTGGACTGCAGCATGGTTCAATTTTGGCCTCCATTGCAGAGGGAGGATAGCTCTTCACCTTCTAGCGGAAGATGTCTCTGGGATTCGGACGAGCTCCAGTCAAGGTTCTTCACCGTATCTATCGAAAGTACAGTCTGTACTTTCAATTCCTGCAGTCGGCCTGAAGTAGAGGGACAATCACTGTCTTCTTTCACGCACCTGTGCCCTCATGTCCTCCTCGACTGGACAGAGGTCAGAAGAAGAGTCGTTTGACCCGCCTCTTCTGGGTCACCCATCGGGAAGCAGGTAAGCAATCAGTTTCGTGGTTGTTTGTTTTGGTTTGTGTTGTAGTCGGCTTATGTCTCACCTTTTGCGCAAATTTCCTTTTGTTTTCGAAATTGTAAGAGAAATATTGTTTGAGACCATTCTCGTGGTTAATTCCAATCTTAACCTGGCCATTCTAAATAACCTTCCAAAATTCTTTCTCCTGTTTATGCATCTGGTTATGCTGTATTCGTGGAGGATGGGAGAGAACCTGGTGATTCAGGATGGAATTGCTTGGTCCCCTCGATGCCGGCCCCTGTTCACGTCGCCGGACTCTTATCCTTCTGGCACCGTCTGTTTGTGTGTGCAAGGAGAAACGAGTTTTAATGTATTCGCTGAGCGGTGCGTTACGCGATGATTGTCGTTCGGATGCGGGTTGGAGATATGTTTTAATTTGAAAATTGTTTTAAAAAATTGTGACAATTATGCCATAAATAATTATTTGCAAATGTGTGGCAGTAAAAGCGATGTTCCCGCTGGTGATTGGTATAATTTTCCAAAGGAAAGGCAAATGTTTAAATTTGAGGTAAGAGAAGGGTGAAGATAATTCATATTTGTTATAATAAACCTGTTTTGTTATTAGATGCATTCTTTTACCCTGCATCGTGTGAGAAGACCCTACTTGAACATTCCTGAATCCTGATTGGTTTGACTGTTAGCGTTTAAAGACTTCCCCTCGCCCATCATGCGATTGGCAGAAAAGATTTTGACAGCATGTGGTCCAGACCAGAGCCATCAAACTAACTACTAGCTAACTAACCACCTAAATAACTAGCAAATTCACTAACTAGCAAACAGACGGACTACAACTAACTAACTAACTACCCAAGTAACATAATAACTAGCAAAAAAAGTGACAAGCTAACTAACGAGCTATCTAGTAACTAACTGACTAGCCAACTAACTAACTGACTCACATCACTAACTAACAAACAAACAACTGACAAGCTTAACAAACTAACTTAATAACTAGCTAGTTTAAACTACTAACTAACTAACAACTGACAAACTACCTATAAACATAAATCCAAATCAATAAATAAGCAAATAGATAATGAATAGAATAAAGTAAGTTACAAATTAAATAATGAAAGAATGAATTAATGAGAAACATAAAAACGATACCATTCTTCTCTACATCAAATAGCAGGCAAATAGTTTCGCTACTCCCTAGTCATAGACAGTAGAGTGTAATAAAAACCCATTTTTGTCATCAAAAACACGCAGCTAGTTACACTCCGACCACATCGTAGCTATAGATCAGGGGGGGGCCTGGCTCTAGTCGGGAGCTGGCGTTCATTGACAACGATCATCCCTTTGCCCCTGAGTGGCCATGAGGCTTGTGCAACCATTAACAATAATCCCCCTCCATCTGCATGAGCATGGTGGAAAAAAAAAGAGATTTCCTCTCCGTAACCCAATGTCCTTCCAATAATCGTTATTCTAGGTCGTCTGGATTGCTTTAGCCGTCCCCCTATTCCTGAAATCTCCCCCTCCCCCCCCCCCCCCCCCCCCCCTTCACTTTATTTTCAGGGTTCGTTGTTCCACATAAACTCACGCTCAACGCTTAACTTTCGTTGTAGGTTACCAATGGACATGCGAAAACAGTTCATTGAAAGAGAGAATTTGTGGATTGAAGAGGATCGAGAATACGCTGAAACAACAACAAAATTACATGTACTGTCCAAAACGAATAAACAACACAATACAAACAAAACATGAACGCGTTACGACCTCTTGGTCGACTTCCGGCAAAACAAACAATTGTGATACGTGACAAATACAAACAAGAACTAACAATCAATATCTTTTCAAATTTGGCGCGATGTCATAAAACATAGTCGAGAAGCACCACAAATACATTAAATTACAGCTGAAGAGAGAGCGGCAGAAAATTGGGAAAATGTTCTTAGTAGTGTGTGGGTGTTTTTTAGGGTGTAGTAGAGGATGGAACAAAATTGACGCCATGGAAGATGTCATGTGGTGTAAATACTGGGAGTCAAAGATTTTGTTGCTGCTCACAGAGGTGCTTTCTTCCATATGCGCATCAAGGGGCCTGGTGGCTACAGACATCCTCAGACTGGCCAGGAGAGTCTGAACGAACGGACGACTCAGAATACATCTGATGTGGATGGACTGACAGCTTCCTGTGAGGCACACCCCCCCCGCGCCCTCCCGTCCCCACGTGTGTGTCCAGGTACCACGTGCAGTTGACATAGGACAGCAGCCAATTAAGAGATAAAGAAAATGATTTTATAATGAGATAGTAGTGGAAGATGAGTGATGAAGATGATGGAGATGATGATGGTGATGATGGTGATTATTGATGGGTGAAGATGAAGATTATGATGAGATGATGATGATGAGGAGGAGGAGGTGAGAGGAATAATTCAAAATAGTAATGGCAATCATGACAGCGATAATGCTAATGAATAATTATTACGATGATGAAATGATAACGACAATAATGATGCCGATTGATGTTAATGATGGAAGATGGTGAATGATGATTATTGATTATGATGATGAATGATGATGAGATGATGATGATGATACTAATTATTAGACTAATTATAATATTGATGACGATGATGCAAATGATTATAGTAATAACAGTTAGTAAGTAGTAGTTGTAAGTATTTGTAAGCAGCAGACAGCAGCAGTAGTAGTAGTAGTAGTAAGTAGTAGTATAATTAGTATAAGTAGTAGAAGTAGTAGTAGTAATGAAAATTACAATGATAATATAGTAACCATAGAAAAAATAATAAATGATGATGATAACAATGATAATAAAAAAATAATAATAATGAATGATAATGATGATAAAAAATAATGATAATAATAAATAATAACAACAAACAAATACTAATGAATGATGATGATGATAATAAAAATAATAATAATAATAATAATAATTAAAAAAATAAAAATAATAATAATAATAAAACAAATAATAATAAAATAATAAAAATAAAATAATAATAATCATAATTAATGATGATGAATTTGCAGTGCTGCAGTTGAGCTGTGTTGTGGTTGTGCATTGTAATGCATTGAATTGAAATTACTTTGAAATGCATAGGATGCATTGCATTGAAATGCATTGTATTGGCATGGAATTGCATTGTATTGCATTGAATGTGCATAGTATTTGCATGTGTGGAATATAGCATTGAATTACATTGTATTGCATTGATTCATTGAAATTACATTGTATTGTGTCCAAATAATTCTATTGAATATGCATTGTGCATTTGCATTACTAGTAATGAGCAATGATTTGCATTGAATAGCATTATATTGCTTGAATTGCATTGAATTGGCATTAGTATTGCATTGTATTGCATTGAATTGCTTTATAAGTAATGACTGAACGTAATAGGAATTTAAGTGTTTGTCAGTGATACTTGAAAAATAAGTGAATGTCACAAACGTATGGATTAGGATGCCGTTTGTTATTGTAGTAAAGTATTTGTAGCTAGGTGTAAGTGTGGTACTAAATGTATATGATAAGGGTGACTGTAGTATGACTTTGTAAAGCGCTTAGAGAAATTCCGTTTAGACTAAACGCTATATAAGAAACCATTATTATTATTATTATTATTATTTATTATTATTATAATTATTATTATTATTAGCATTAAATTGTAATATGAATTGTATTGATATTGCATTGTATTGCATTGAAATACATTGTATTGCATTGAATTTTATTGAATTGCCTTTATAAAGCATTGAATTGCGATGAGTTGCATTGAATTCATATGCATTGCATTGCATTGAATAACTTGCAATTGCGTTTGATTTGCATTGCAATCAAATGCATTGGGGGGGGGCATTGGGGGGGCTTTGAATTACATTGAAATGTCATTGATTTGTTTGTATTGCACTGTAATGCATTGAATTGCATTGCATTGCACTGTATTGCATTGTAATTGTAGTTATATAGTATCGTTTCGTATCACATGTGTAATTGTATTGACTTGCATTGTATGGTAATGGAATGGTATCGTATCGTATTGCATTGTATTGTAATGGTAACGTATGGCATGCAACCGTAACTATAGTATTGATTTTGTATAGTAACGTATCTGAATTGTTATGGCATTGGCATCGTATCGCATCGGTTATATTGCATTGTATTGTTATTTGCATTGCATTGCACAACTGATCATCATAAACTTCACCTTTACACAGCATTTCCATCCCCCCTCCCCACCCTCTCACTCAGCGTTTAAAATTTCAGACACCGCATAAAAACCCGCCCCATTAGAAACGAAAAACGACATGATGCCATTGTCCGCAAACAGCTACTGCTAACGAAACATAAATCTGGACATGACCCCGGCCCGTCACTAACGTAACTGTAAACGTAAGCCGGATCCTTAATCCGTTTGCTATCAAGTATTACATTACTAGACACGACAGAACTAGACCAACGACAGAACTAGACAAGACAGAACAGACCACGACAGAACTAGACCACGACAGAACTAGAACCAGCGACAGAAGCAGACCAACGACAGAACTAGACCAACGACAGAACTAGACCAGCAGAACAGAAGACAGAACAAGACAGAACTAGACCAACGACAAACTAGACACACGACAGAAACTAGACACATGCGACAGAACAGACCAGACGAACTAGACCAGACAGAATAGACCACGACAGAACTAGACCAACAACAGAACTAGACCAGCGACAGAACTCAAGACAAACTCGACAGAACAGACCAACGACAGAACAGACGACAGAACTAGACCACGACAGAACTAGACCAGCACAAACTAACCACGACAACGACAACGAACAACTAGACCACGACAGAACAGACACAGAAGACCAACGACAGAAAGACCATCGACAGAACTAGACCAACGACAGAACTAGACCATCGACAGAACTAGACCATCGACAGAACTAGACCAGCGACAGAAGAAGACCAACGACAGAACTAGACCAGCGACAGAAGAAGACCAACGACAGAACTAGACCAAGACAGAAGAAGACCACGACAGAACTAGACCAGCGACAGAACTAGACCACGCAGACGACCACGAAACTAGACCAACGACAGAACTAGACCAACGACAGAACTACGACAGAACTAGACCACGACAGAACTAGACCAACGCAAACTAGACACGACAACTAGACAACGACAGAACTAGACCAGCGACAGAAAGACCAACGACAGAATAGACCATCGACAGAACTAGACCAACGACAGAACTAGACCAGCGACAGAACTAGACACGACAGAACTAGACCAGACGACAGAACTAGACCATCGACAGAACTAGACCACGACAGAACTAGACCAACGACAGAGAACAGACCAACGACAGAACTAGACCAGCGACAGAACTAGACCAACGACGAACTAGACCACGACAGAACTAGACCACGACAGAACTAGACCACGACAGAAGAAGACCAACGACAGAACTAGACCAACGACAGAAGAAGACCAGCGACAGAACTAGACCAACGACAGAAGAACCAACATCAGAACAGAACAGACAACAGAACTAGACCAGCGACAGAACTAGACCAACGACAGAACTAGACAACGACAGAACTGACAGAACTAGACCAACGACAGAACTAGACCAAGACAATAGACAGAACTAGACCACGACAGAACTAGACCAGCGACAGAAGAAGACCAACGACAGAACTAGACCAATGACAGAACAGACAGAACTAGACCACGACAGAACAGACCAATGACAGAACTAGACCAGCGACAGAACTAGACCAACGACAGAACTAGACCAACGACAGAACTAGACCACGACAGAACTAGACCAGCGACAGAAGAAGACCAACGACAGAACTAGACCAACGACAGAAGAAGACCAACGACAGAACTAGACCAATCGACAGAAGAAGACCACGACAGAACTAGACCAGCGACAGAACTAGACCAGCGACAGAACTAGACCAGCGACAGAACTAGACCAACGACAGAACTAGACCAGCGACAGAACTAGACCAACGACAGAATAGACCACGACAGAACTAGACCAACGACAGAACTAGACCAGCGACAGAAGAAGACCAACGACAGAACTAGACCACGACAGAACTAGACCACGACAGAACTAGACCAGCGACAGAACTAGACCACGACAGAACTAGACCAACGACAGAACTAGACCAACGACAGAACTAGACCAACGACAGAACTAGACCAGCGACAGAAGAAGGCCACGACAGAACTAGACCATCGACAGAACTAGACCAACGACAGAACAGACCATCGACAGAACTAGACCACGACAGAACTAGACCAGTCGACAGAACAAGACCAACGACAGAACTAGACCAGCGACAGAAGAAGACCAACGACAGAACTAGACCAACGACAGAGAAGACCACGACAGAACTAGACCAGCGACAGAACTAGACCAGCGACAGAACTAGACCATCGACAGAACTAGACCAACGACAGAACTAGACCAAACTAGACCAGCGACAGAACTAACCAACGACAGAACTAGACAGAACTAGACCAGCGACAGAACTAGACCAACGACAGAACTAACAGAACTAGACCAGCGACAGAACTAGACCAAGACAGAACTAGACAGAACTAGACCAGCGACAGAACTGAACCAAGACAGAACTAGACCAGTGACAGAACTAGACCAACGACAGAACTAGACCAACGACAGAACTAGACCAGCGACAGAACTAGACACGACAGAACGAAGACCACGACAGAACTAGACCAACGACAGAAAAGACCAACGACAGAACTAGACAGACTAAGACGAACTAGACCAGCGACAGAACTAGACAACGACAGAACTAGACCAACGACAGAACTAGACCAGCGACAGAACTAGACAAGCGACAGAACTAGACCAGCGACAGAACTAGACCAACGACAGAACTAGACCAACGACAGAACTAGACATCGACAGAACTAGACCAACGACAGAACTAGACCAGCGACAGAAGAAGACCAACGACAGAACTAGACCATCGACAGAAGAAGACCAACGACGAACAGACAGCGACTAGAAGAGACCAACGACAGAACTAGACCAACGACAGAAGAAGACCAACGACAGAACAGACCAACGACAGAACTAGACCAGCGACAGAACTACAGACAGAACTAGACAGAACTAGACCAGCGACAAAAGACAGCGACAGAACAACAAACTAGACCAGCGACAGAACTAGACCAACGACAGAACTAGACAGAACTAGACCAGCTACAGAACTAGACCAACGACAGAACTAGACAGAACTAGACCAGCGACAGAACTAGACCAATGACAGAACTAGACAGAACTAGACCAGCGACAGAACTAGACCAATGACAGAACTAGACCAGTGACAGAACTAGACCAACGACAGAACTAGACCAACGACAGAACTAGACCAGCGACAGAACTAGACCAGCGACAGAAGAAGACCAACGACAGAACTAGACCAACGACAGAAGAAGACCAACGACAGAACTAGACAGAACTAGACAGAACTAGACCAGCGACAGAACTAGACCAGCGACAGAAGAAGACCAATGACAGAACTAGACAGAACTAGACCAGCGACAGAACTAGACCAGCGACAGAACTAGACCAGCGACAGAAGAAGACCAACGACAGAACTAGACAGATCTAGACCAGCGACAGAACTAGACCAGCGACAGAACTAGACCAGCGACAGAAGAAGACCAATGACAGAACTAGACCAATGACAGAACTAGACCAGCGACAGAACTAGACTAGCGACAGAACTAGACCAGCGACAGAAGAAGACCAACGACAGAACTAGACAGAACTAGACCAGCGACAGAACTAGACCAGCGACAGAACTAGACCAGCGACAGAAGAAGACCAATGACAGAACTAGACCAACGACAGAACTAGACCAACGACAGAACTAGACAGAACTAGACCAGCGACAGAACTAAACCAGCGACAGAACTAGACCAGCGACAGAAGAAGACCAACGACAGAACTAGACCAACGACAGAACTAGACAGAACTAGACAGAAGAAGACCAACGACAGAACTAGACGAACGACAGAACTAGACCAGCGACAGAACTAGACCAGCGACAGAACTAGACAGAACTAGACCAACGACAGAACTAGACCAACGACAGAACTAGACAGAACTAGACCAGCGACAGAACTAGACCAATGACAGAACTAGACAGATCTAGACCAGCGACAGAACTAGACCAACGACAGAACTAGACCAGCGACAGAACTAGACCAGCGACAGAACTAGACCAACGACAGAACTAGACCAGCGACAGAACTAGACCAGCGACAGAACTAGACAGAACTAGACCAGCGACAGAACTAGACCAAAAACAGAACTAGACAGAACTAGACCAGCGACAGAACTAGACAGAACTAGACCAGCGACAGAACTAGACCAAAGGTTTGGACGTGGAGAGGACATCAAAACTGAAGTCACCATGACAACAGGGCATGAAGGGCCGCAGAATCTGATTTTTTTCTTTTTGGATGCTGATCGATGAGAAAGAGTATTATGAGGAGGATGCCACGAATTTCCATTCTGGTCTGAGACTGTATGACAGAGCTGTACTCCACGCTTACTTTCATAACGTATCCTGGCGACAACCAGGCCCGAGAGATACAAGCACCTTCAGTGCTGGACAACACATGTGCACAATAGTCTCAGACACGTGTCCACAAAATGGATGAAACTTGACCGTGTGGTCCCACTCTTCCAAACTGAGGCAATAACAAACACCACTCTGGGTAGGATATGATGGTGGCAGAAAACTGTCACAAAATAAATGGCTTTGATGGGAATCGAACCCGGGCCTCCTAGCTGGCGTTCCGCGGTGCTAACCACTTCGCCACAGCAGCTTGTGATCACGTTGGTTTTTATGTTTGTTAGATGTTCAGAATGTAACCTCTTTTTCTGGCATGTTGACAACCCAAGGAAACCTGTGTGACTGATGAAAGAAGGCATGTTGACAACCCAAGGAAACCTGTGTGACTGGTGAAAGAAAGTCTACATTATATAAGTCGTTTCGAGAGATGAATGAATAGCTAAACAGATAAGTAAGTAAGTAAGTAACTAACTAACTGGCTGACTAGCTAACTAACTAGCTAGCTAGCTAACTAACTAATTAACTAGCAAATTAACTAACTAGCTAACTGACGGACTAGCTAGCTAACTAACTAACTTGCCAAGTAACTTACTAACTAGCTAAGTGACTAGCTAACTAACTAGCTAGCTAGCTAACTAACTGACTAGCCAACTAACTAACTGACAAACTAACTCACTCACTAGCTAACAAACTAACTAACTAACTGACTAGCTAACTAACTGACTAACTAGCTAGTTAACTAACTAACTGACTAACTACCTAGAAAAATAAATCAATCAATAACTAAGCAAATAGATGAATGAATAGATAAAGAAGTACATAAATAAACAAATAAATGAATGAATGTATAAGCACATAAATCGATACCATTCTTCTCTTCATCAAATAGCGGCAAATAGTTCGCTACTCCCTCGTCATGTGACAGTGTGTGTAATACCATTTTGTCATCAATCTCTCAGCAGTTCACTCCGACCACATCGTAGCTATAGATCAGCCTGGCTCTTGTCGGGAGACTGGCTTCATGGTCATCGATCATCCTTGCCCTGAGGGCAGTGGTGGCTGTGTACCATTAACTTGTTATCCCCCATCGCAGGACATGGGGGAAAAATGAGATTTCCTCTCCGTAAACACAAGGTCCCTTCCAAGAAGAGTTGGTCTAGGTCGTCGGGATTGATTTTGCCGTCCCCCTTTTCTGAATATCTCCCCCCCCCCCCCCCCGGCACTTTATTTTCTGGGTTCGGTTCCACAGAAAACTCACGCCAACGCTTATCTTTCGTGTAGGTTACCAATGGACATGCGAAACTGTTCATGTAAAGGGAGAGAATTTGGGAGTGAAGGATCGAGAAATACGCTGAAACAACAACAAAATTACTGTACTGCCAAACGAAATAAACAACAACATTACTAGACAAAACATGACTCGTTTCGACCTCTTTGGTCGTCTTCAGGCAAAACAAACAATTGTGACGTGACAATAAAAACGAAGAACGAACAATCATTTTATCTTTTCAAATTTGGCGCGAGGCATAATACATTGTCTGAGAAGCACCACAATTACATTGATTAACAGCTGTAGAGAGAGCGGCAGAATGGAAAATGTTCTTTTTTGTGTGGTGTATTTCAGGGTGAGTGAGGATGGACAAAATTGACGCCATGAAGATGTCATTGGGTGGAAGACTGCGTCAAAGATTTGTGCTGCTCACAGAGTGCCTTCTTCCATTGCCGGCATCAAGGAGGCTGATGGATACAGACATCCTCAAGACTGGCCAGGAGAAGTGAACGAACGGACGACTCAGAATGACATCTGTGGGATGGACGACAGTCTTCTGTGAGGCTCCCCCCCCCCCCTCCCGTCCTCGTGTGTGTCCAGGGTACCACGTGCATTGACATAGGGTCACAGCCAATAATGGTGATAATGATAATGATGATATAATGATGATAGTAGTGATGATGATGATGATGATGATGGTGATGAGGATGATGATAATCAAAATAGTAATGGCAATAAAGATAGCGATAATGCTAATGATAATTATGACGATGATGATAATGATAACGACAATAATGATGACATTGATGTTAATGATGATGATGGTGATGATGATGATGATGATGATGATGATGATGATGATGATACTGTAGTAGTAGTAGTAGTAGTAGTAGTAGTGATAATGACAATGATAATAATAGTAACCATAGTAAAAATAATAATGATGATGATAACAATGATAATAAAAAATAATAATAATAATGATAATGATGATAATGATAATAATAATAACAACAATAATAATAATAATAATAATGATAATAATAATAATAATAATAATAATAATAATAATAATAATAATAATAATAATAATAATAATAAATTAACAACAATAATAATAATAATAATAATAATAATAATAATAATAATAATAATAATAATAATAATGATGATGATGATGTGCTGTGCTGCGTTGAGCTGTGTTGTGTTGCATTGTATTGCATTGAATTGAATTACTTTGAATTGCATTGGATTGCAGTGCATTGAATGCATTGTATTGCATGGGATTGCATTGTATTGCATTGAATTGCATTGTATTGCATGGAATTGCATTGAATTACATTGTATTGCATTGAATTACATTGTATTGCATTGAATTCTATTGCATTGCATTGAATTGCATTGCATTGCAGTGCATTACATTGTATTGCATTGGATTGCATTGAATTGCATTGTATTGCATGGAATTGTATTGAATTGCATTGTATTGCATTGTATTGCATTGTATTGCGTTGTATGACTGAACGTTTGTAGGATTAAGTGTTTGCAGTGATACTTGAAAAATAAGTGAATGTCACACTCATAGGATTAGGATTTGTTTGTTATTGTAGTAATAGTATTTGTAGCTAGGTGTAAGGTGTACTATTGTATATGAGAAGGGTGAATGTAGTATGACTTTGTAAAGCGCTTAGAGAAATTCGTTTGATTAAGCGCTATGTAAGAAACCATTATTATTATTATTATTATATTATTATTATTATTATTTATTATTATATATTATTATTATTATTATTATTGCATTAAATTGCATTGAATTGTATTGAATTGCATTGTATTGCATTGAATTACATTGTATTGCATTAAATTTTATTGAATTGCATTGTATTGCATTGAATTGCGTTGTGTTGCATTGAATTCTATTGCATTGCATTGCATTGCGTTGAATTGCATTGCATTGCATTGCGTTGAATTGCATTGCAATCAATTGCATTGAATTGCATTGCATTGCACTGAATTGCATTGAATTGTGTTGTATTGCACTGTATTGCATTGAATTGCATTATATTGCACTGTATTGCATTGTATTGTATTATATAGTATCGTTTCGTATCACATTGTATTGTATTGACTTGCATTGTATGGTATGGTATCGTATCGTATTGCATTGTATTGTATGGTATCGTATGGCATTGCACCGTATTCTATTGTATTGTGTTGTATAGTAACGTATCGTATTGTATGGCATTGATCGTATCGCATCGTGTTATATTGCATTGTATTGTTTTGCATTGCATTGCACAACTTCATCATAACTTCACCTTTTAACACAATTCCATCCCCCCTCCCCCACCCTCTCACCACGTTTAAAATTTCAGACACCGCTAAAAACCGCCCATTAGAAACGAAAACGACATGAGGCCATTGTCCGCATACAGCTACGGCTACGGAAACATTAATCTGGACATGACCCCGTGACCCGTCACTACCGTACGGTAAACGGATGCCGGATCCGTATCCGTTTGCTATCGAAGTGGACATGTACTTTTGCCAGGAATGGTTCCTTTGTGCCGTAGGTAATTTTACGTGCACAAACCGCCTGGTGCATACCGGACCTCGGTTTATCGTCTTCTGCGTGACTTGCAGGTCGGAAGCGAAGACTGGACAGTGACTGACGAGGCTGCTTTCGTCTGGCACCGTGCTATGCATGCCACCCTCCGCCAGTGCCACGTGTTCCGGAAACCCTGGAGGGAGGGATTATACACAACGGGTCAATGCCGGCGATTCTTTCGACCAATGGCGGGAAAGGTTACAGAATTCAGCGAATCGCAGAGCCCGGTATATGTGTTGTTGGTGTGT
Source organism: Conus ventricosus (assembly GCA_018398815.1). NCBI lineage: Eukaryota > Metazoa > Mollusca > Gastropoda > Neogastropoda > Conidae > Conus > Conus ventricosus. The sequence continues at coordinate 29,135 of JAFLJL010018198.1, forward strand.
GTCCCTAGGTGAAAAACATAGAGATGCCAAAAGAAAGATGAATTTTAACAGTTTTGTTTGTAGTTCAGAATCCTCTTTATGTTCAATACAAGTATGATCAATGGTGTCATTGTGGGCTAGAGGTGAAATGCAGAAATCTTCTTAAACGATGTTTAGCTTTTGTTGTTGTTGTTGTTTTTTAACCCAAGCGCCAAAAAACTTGTAACTTTGGTCGGAAGAATGTAGGTGTTTTTTGCATAATTATACTGTCACAAACTCGGTGCTGTCTTTGATCTTTTATGAATCAGAAGGTCACTCATGAACTGCTTGTGTGTGTGTGTGTGTGTGTGTGTGTGTGTGTGTGTGTGTGTGTGTGTGTGTGTGTGTGTGTGTGTGTGTGTGTGTGTGTGTGTGTGTGTGTGTGTGTGTGTGTGTGTGCTCGTGTGTGTGTGGTGTGTGTGTGTGTGTGTGTGTGTGTGTGTGTGTGTGTGTGGTGTGTGTGTGTGTGTGCGCTTGTGTGTGTGTGTGTGTGTGTGTGTGTGTGTGTGTGTGTGTGTGTGTGTGTGTGTGTGTGTGTGTGTGTGTGTGTGTGTGTGTGTGTGCATGACAGAATTGAAATAAAGCATGAACCGCTCTTCAGAGCAGTTTGCCTGTCCTAGGGTCAATATTTCCCAACATCGTTCACTTTTCCAGTGTCACAGCGTAATGTTTCTGGAGAAAACACACCAAAGAGTTTCACACAGTTCAGGCCTATATCACACGACACTACTTCTGGGGCAGCAGAAGCTTTCTCTTATCAAGCATAGAACACAATAACACAGGCACCGCAACACGTTACACTTTCATTCCATGCTTAATGTTACACTTTAACACCATGCTTAATGTTACACTTTAACACGATGCTTAATGTTACACTTTAACACGATGCTTAATGTTACACTTTAACACGATGCTTAATGTTACACTTTAACACGATACTTAATGTTACACTTTCATTCCATGCTTAATGTTACATTTTCATGCGATGCTTAATGTTCCACTTTCAGGCGATGCTTAATGTTACACTTTCATGCGATGTTTGATGTTACACTTTCAGGCGGTGCTTAATGTTACAGTTTCAGGCGATGCTTAATGTTACACTTTCATGCGATGCTTAATGTTACACTTTCAGGCGATGCTTAATGTTACACTTTCAGGCGATGCTTAATGTTACACTTTCAGGCGATGCTTAATGTTACACTTTCAGGCGATGCTTAATGTTACACTTTCATGCGATGCTTAATGTTACACTTTCATGCGATGTTTGATATTACACTTTCAGGCGATGCTTAATGTTACACTTTCAGGCGTGCTCAATCAAAATCCCCTTGTTTATCTTCTTGTCACCAGTATTTTCGAACATCACAACATAAAACCCCGCCCACATAGGAAGGCGTAAAACATCCACTGGCAGTGCCAGAAAAGAAAATGCTGCGGCTGCTGGCCGCTCGTTTACAGAGTCCTCTCTGTTTTTTTAGATACTGCGCCCAAAAGGTCGGTGACAAATCTCAATAAAAATCGATCTGAAACCAACTTTTTATCATGTTAAGACTTTGTGTGGACCGTTCAGTTTTCGTCTGCTATTTGATTGTCAAGCGCGGGGTAGACCCATGTCTAACGTCAACGTCGTTCGCTGGCTCATGGTGAAAACGAAAGAGATTTAATTTGTAAGACTGGAACACGTCGTGAAATAACATTTCGGGAAGTAGCTTCGAAATCTTTTTTTTTTTTTGTACTCCCAGTGTGTGTGTGTGTGTGTGTGTGTGTGTGTGTGTGTGTGTGTGTGTGTGTGTGTGTGTGTGTGTGTGTGTGTGTGTGTGTGTGTGTGTGTGTGTGTGTCCGTGGTCAAAATGTGTTCCACTCGCTCCACACAAAACTACTGGGCCGATCTTTCTGAAACTTTGTAGGTATGTTCATTATGGGTCACGGAAGATGCCGATGTTTTAGTTTACCGTTATAGCCGTTAAAAATGGCTATAACGGCCCATAACGGTTCTTCATTTTTTATGGAATATCTTAGAAAGTATGTGGCCGATCTTTCTGAACTTTGTAGGAATGTTCATTATGGGTCACGGATGATGCCCGATGTTTAAGTTTACCGTTAAAGCCGTTACTAACGGCCCATAATGGTTTTCTTCTTTATGGAAAATCTCAGAAAGTACTTGGCTGATCTTTCTGAAAATGTGTAAGTATGTTCATTATAGGTCACAGATGATGGCCGATGTTTACCAGAATAGCCATTACTAACGGATACACCAGCCCAAGACGGTTTTTCCTCTTTATGGAATATCTCACGCGTATTCGGAATAAACTGGGAGTACGTTTATACGCTTTGCATCTTGGTTTTTTTTTAATTTTTTTTAATTTTTTTTTAAAAATATGTCAGACGCAAAATGTAAGAAAGACCATGCCACACGCTTCTTTCTGGTGAAAAGGTTCTGCAGCTCTGTATGACGGAGTCCAACTCTTGGGAGCTAAAGGGTATGTCACACGAAAATCGTCAAACACACTTCGTGCGGAAACAAGCATGCTGCACGGTGTTTCCTGTGCTTCCCATCTGACACACCTGTGTCAGAAACACGTGTGGAAGCTGTTTGACACACCTGTGTCAGAAACACGTGTGGAAGCTGTTTGACACACCTGTGTCAGAAACACGTGTGGAAGCTGTTTGACACACCTGTGTCAGAAACACGTGTGGAAGCTGTTTGACACACCCTGTGTCAGAAACACGTGTGGAAGCTGTTTGACACACCCTGTGCCAGAAACACGTGTGGAAGCTGTTCCGCGCTTGAACCTTTTTCACGACTTGCTGTTGTCTGGCAATGGGCATTCCTTGCTGTTGTCAGGACATTCCTTGCTGTTGTCTGGGCATTCCTTGCTGTTGTCAGGACATTCCT
>JAFLJL010018199.1:0-27266 GCA_018398815.1 Conus ventricosus
ACATTAAGGATGGGGGGGGGGGGCGGACTGGCCATGAAGCGAAGTATAAATCTGTACATACACCAAAACAATAGTACATGGTTCATCAGTTCCAGAAGACGCTCTATGGGCATGTTGATGCAATCATTTTTGTCAACAAACGCCTTCACTGCTGTTTCCATGTCGGTGTGAGGAATGTTACTGTAGAGTCCAATGACATCAATTGTGACCAGGTATGTGCTGTCGTCAGAAGGATCAAACTCCAGTTCCATTGGTCTAGTGTATGGAGCATATGTGTGGTGTCTTGCACATAGGATGGAAGTTGCTTGACATGGTCCTGTAACCAGTGGTCCACCAGTTTGGAGATACGTTCAGTGGGGCCACCAACTCCTGAGACAATGGGACGTCCAGGTGGGTTTACCAAAGTTTTGTGGATCTTAGGAAGCATGTAAAACTGATGGCAGCGTACACTTCCAATTTCAGTAGTAGCCCATTTGTGTGTGTTCTCATCGATGTAGTCATCATTCAGCAGTCGGTTCACCAGGTGGTTGGATTTTCTAGCAATGGTGTTTGAAGAATCTTTCTTAATTTCTTCATAGTGCTGAGTGGAAAGAAGTTGACGATGAGCTTCAGCAATATAGTCACTGGCGTTTTGAACGACAACAGCTCCCCCTTTGTGGGCTGTGCTGATGCGAAGTGTCCTGTTGTGGACAAGTCCTTGAAGTTCTGTCAGGGCGGCCCTTTTCTTGCTGTCCAGATTGTTCCGTGGTCGTTGTTTAGGGTGATAGGACTTAGTCGTTAACTCAAGCAAGTTGATGTATTCATCAAGGGCTGCATCTCTTCCACTAAGTGGCTTGTAACCAGTAGGCCTGTAGAATTTGGGTATAATATTAGGAGTCTCATCGTCTTCATCAGAGTCATAGAACATCTCTTTAAGCCTGATTTTTCGGCATGCTTCTGTGACATCTCGAGTTAGCTGATCATGATCAAAGCTCATGGAGGTGGGACAGAATTTAGGACCCAGGGCCAGAAGGTTGAATTGGTCAGGGGTGAGTTCGAAATCTGACTGTACACACACACACACACACACACACACACACACACACACACACACATATATATATTATATATATATATATATATATATATATATATATATACACACATACACACACTTACTAGCCAGTGTACCCGGCTTCGCTCGGGTATATCTGTACAATAATTTTCTGGCCACCCCTCTCTCTCTCACCACTTAAAAGACAATACACTAAAATTCAGCTTGCAGGGGTCAAAATGGTCCTCCATAAAAAAAAAGAGGAAAAGTTGACCGAAGTGGCGAAGCCACAAGTGTTCACAGACGCGCCCACCTAGGGGTGTCCGGGGGCATGCCCCACCGGAAAATTTTTAAAATCTAGATCAAAATCTGTGCAATCTGACGCATTCTGAGCTTCTTTTTAGTCATTTAGAGACAGAATATATATATCTGAAAGTTCAACTGATCTTGAAGTTGAAGGTAAAATATAACAAAGAACTACACATTTTAAAGGCATAAACACACAGGAAAATATCAAAAAGGAAGAAATTATAGGCTAAAGGTAACAACAGGTAAAGGCAAATAACACATTTTATATGATTGATCAATATATTCATACATAAACATAAATTTTAATCAGAATACTCACAGAAATAACACCCTGGTCTGGACTGAATAAACTGATCAGTCGCCTCTTACGACAAGCTCAGCCAAGCTGCAGAAATATTCTTTTTAATTCCCCTTGCCTGCAGGGAAAACAGTCACAAAGTCTATTTCTGGGAAATAGGATTGAAAAAGCTTCCAATCAAACACTGCTTTTTCTTTTTGCTGACTGCAACTGGCACCACTGTTGAAGTCGATTCAGTGTTAGTATCACTTCCATCCTTCTCAGCAGCAACTGAAGGGCCACTTATCTGGCACTGATGGTCATCCCTGGCTTGCCTTGCTTCCTCAAGAATGTCCTCAGTTGCCTTTCTTTTTGTGGTCCATTTTTTAGCAGTGACCCCAAGAGATTCTGTCTTTTCCCTACTGTGTCATTTTTCCTCTCTCTCCTGGCTTTGTCCATTTTGGCAGCAGATAGCATGTTCTGAACCAGACGCCGACTGACAGGCTCTTTCACTGGTTTCTTTTTTCATGAAGTGCTGCACTGCAGTCTTGCCACTAGCCTTGAGTGACTGCTTCACGGTTTGCAAGGCAGAATAAGTCTCGATATCAGTTTTCGTGTTGGATTTATCGATCACCTCGCCCATGATGCTGAACATGGACTCCACAAGTGGGCCATGGAAGCAGCACAAAACACCTTTCACCAGTCGCTTGAGTAAAGGCTAAACTATCCTCACTCACCTTCACCCACCACGTGTCAATCCTCTCATCTTTTGCCATCTCTGGTATGTGTCTGTCAGTTTGGAACCTCCTCACCTCACTTTGAAACTGGTCTTCTTCAGTCTCGGACAGACTTTTAGAATTTAGGTTAGGCAGCTTCAGTAGTTCCCTTTGACACGTAGAGTGAAACTGGTCTTCTTCAGTCTCAGACAGACTTTAGGAATGAGGTTAGGCAGCTTCAGTAGTTCCCTTTGACACGTAGAGTGAAACTGGTCTTCTTCAGTCTCAGACACTTTTAGGAATGAGGTTAGGCAGCTTCAGTAGTTCCCTTTGACACGTAGAGTGAAACTGGTCTTCTTCAGTCTCAGACAAATTTTAGGAATGAGGTTAGGCAGCTTCAGTAGTTCCCCTTTGGGCACGTAGAGTGAAACTGGTCTTCTTCAGTCTCAGACACTTTTAGGAATGAGGTGAGGCAGCTTCAGTAGTTCCCTTTGACACGTAGAGTGAAACTGGTCGTCTTTAGTCTCAGACAACTTTTTAGGAATGAGGTTAGGCAGCTTCAGTAGTTCCCTTTGACACGTAGAGTGAAACTGGTCTTCTTCAGCTCAGACACTTTTAGGAATGAGGTTAGGCAGCTTCAGTAGTTCCCTTTGACACGTAGAGTGAAACTGGTCTTCTTCAGTCTCAGACACTTTTAGGAATGAGGTTAGGCAGCTTCAGTAGTTCCCTTTGACACGTAGAGTGAAACTGGTCTTCTTCAGTCTCAGACACTTTTAGGGAAAGAGGTTAGGCAGCTTCAGTAGTTCCCTTTGACACGTAGAGTGAAAAATGGTCTTCTTCAGTCTCAGACACTTTTAGGAATGAGGTGAGGCAGCTTCAGTAGTTCCCTTTGACACGTAGAGTGAAACTGGTCTTCTTCAGTCTCAGACACTTTTAGGAATGAGGTGAGGCAGCTTCAGTAGTTCCCTTTGACACGTAGAGTGAAACTGGTCTTCTTCAGTCTCAGACACTTTTAGGAATGAGGTGAGGCAGCTTCAGTAGTTCCCTTTGACACGTAGAGTGAAACTGGTCTTCTTCATCTCAGACACTTTTAGGAATGAGGTGAGGCAGCTTCAGTAGTTCCCTTTGACACGTAAAAGTGAAACTGTCGTCTTCAGTCTCAGACACTTTTAGGAATGAGGTTGAGGCAGCTTCAGGTAGTTCCTTTGACACGTAGAGTGAAACTGGTCTTTTCAGTCTCAGACACTTTTAGGAATGAGGTGAGGCAGCTTCAGTAGTTCCCTTTGACACGTAGAGTGAAACTGGTCGTCTTCAGTCTCAGACACTTTTAGGAATGAGGTGAGGCACTTCAGTAGTTCCCTTTGACACGTAGAGTGAAACTGGTCGTCTTCAGTCCAGACACTTTTAGGAATGAGGTTAGGCAGCTTCAGTAGTTCCCTTTGACACGTAGAGTGAAATGGTCGTCTTCAGTCTCAGACACTTTTAGGAATGAGGTTAGGCAGCTTCAGTAGTTCCCTTTGACACGTAGAGTGAAACTGGTCGTCTTCAGTCTCAGACACTTTTAGGAATGAGGTGAGGCAGCTTCAGTAGTTCCCTTTGACACGTAGAGTGAAACGTCGTCTTCAGTCCAGACACTTTTAGGAATGAGGAGGCAGTTCGTAGTTCCCTTTGACACGAGAGGAAGGTCTCTTCAGTCTCAGACACTTTTAGGGTGAGGTAGCAGCTTCAGTAGTTCCCTTTGACACGTAGAGTGAAACTGGTCGTCTTCAGTCTCAGACACTTTTAGGAATGAGGTTAGGCAGCTTCAGTAGTTCCCTTTGACACGTAGAGTGAAACTGGTCGTCTTCAGTCTCAGACACTTTTAGGAATGAGGTTAGGCAGCTTCAGTAGTTCCCTTTGACACGTTAGAGTGAAACTGGTCGTCTTCAGTCTCAGACACTTTTAGGAATGAGGTAGGCAGCTTCAGTAGTTCCTTTGACACGTAGAGTGAAACTGGTCGTCTTCAGTCTCAGACACTTTAGGAATGAGGTTAGGCAGCTTCAGTAGTTCCCTTTGACACGTAGAGTGAAACTGGTCGCTTCAGTCTCAGACACTTTTAGGAATGGGTGAGGCAGCTTCAGTAGTTCCCTTTGACACGTAGAGTGAAACTGGTCGTCTTCAGTCTCAGACACTTTTAGGAATGAGGTAGGCAGCTTCAGTAGTTCCTTTGACACGTAGAGTGAAACTGGTCTTCTTCAGTCTCAGACACTTTTAGGAATGAGGTAGGCAGCTTCAGTAGTTCCCTTTGACACGTAGAGTGAAACTGGTCTTCTCAGTCTCAGACACTTTAGGAATGAGGTGAGCAGCTTCAGTAGTTCTTTGACACGTAGAGTGAAATGGTCTTCTTCATCTCAGACACTTTAGAATGAGGTTAGGCAGCTTCAGTAGTTCCCTTTGACACGTAGAGTGAACTGGTCTTCTTCAGTCTCAGACATTTTTAGGAATGGGGTTAGGCAGTTCATAGTTCCCTTTGACACTAGAGTAAAACTGTCTCTTCTCTCAGACACTTTTAGAATGGGTGAGGCACTTCATAGTTCCCTTTGACACGTAATGAAACGGTCTCTTCATCTCAGACACCCTTTTGGGAAGAGGTGGGGCAGCTTCATAGTTCCCTTTGACACGAGAGGAAACGGGTCGCTTCTCCGACACTTTTGGGAATAGGTGGGGCAGTTCAGATTTTCCCTTTTGAACTAAGGGGAAACTGGTCTTCTTCATTCAGACATTTTTTAGAATGGGGTGAGGCAGCTTCAAGTTCCCTTGACCTAATAAAACTGGAGAGAAATTTGGGGGAATGGGGTTAGCACTTCATATTTCCCCTTTGACACTAAGTGAAATGGTCTTCTTCGTTCAACACTTTTAGGAATGAGGTGAGGCATTTCATATTTTCCCTTTGACACAGAGTGAAATGGTTTTCTTCATCTCCATTTTTAGGAATGAGTTGGGCCTTCATATTCCCTTGCCAAACTAAATGGTCTTCTTCGCCGACTTTTTTGGGAATGGGGGGGCTGTTTTCAGTAGTTCCCTTTGACACAAAGTGAAATGATTTTCTTCAGTTCAGACCTTTTGGAAAGGGGTTTGGCGTTTCAGTATTCCCCTTTTGACACTAATTTAAAACGGGTCTTCTTCGTCCGACCTTTTAGGATGAGGTTAGGCAGCTCTATTTCCCCTTTGCACGGAGGAAAGGGTCTTCTTCAGTCTCGACACTTTAGGAATGAGTGGGAGCTTCATAGTTCCCTTTGCACGGATTGAAACGGGTCTTCTTCAGTCTCAGACACTTTTAGGAATGAGGTGAGGCAGCTTCAGTATTTCCCCCTTTGACAGTAATGAAAGGTCTTCTTCAGTCTCAGACATTTTTAGGAAGAGGTTAGGAGCTTCAGAATTCCCTTTTTGACACGTAGAGTGAAACGGGTCTTTTTAGTCCAAAAATTTTGGGGAAGAGGGGAGGCAGCTTCGTTTTTTTTTTGACATAGAGTGAAACTGGTTTTCTTCAGTCTCAACACTTTTAGGAATGGGGTTAGGCGCTTCATATTTCCCTTTGACCGTAGAGTGAAATGGTCTTTTCCTCAGACACTTTTGGGAAAGGGGTTTGGGGCACTTCAGTATTCCCCTTTTAACGTAAGTAAAAAATGGTTTTTCTTCATCTCAACACTTTTGGGAATGGGGAGGCAGCTTCAGTATTTCCCTTTTGACACGTAGATGCTGGTCTTTTTCAGTCTCAAAAAATTTTTGGGAAAGGGGTGGGCAGCTTCAGATTCCCTTTTTGCACTAGAGTGAAACGGGGCCCCCTTTTTCGTCTAGCAGATTTTTGGAATGGTGAGGCATTTTCAGTATTCCCTTTGACACTAGAGTAAAAATGGTCTTCTTCATCTCAGACACTTTTGGGAAGAGGTGGGGCACTTCAGTAGTTCCCTTGACACGAAGTAAAAACTGTCTTCTTGTCTCAGACACTTTTAGGAATGAGGGGCAGTTTCAGTATTTCCCCTTTTGACACTAGAGGAAACTGGTCTCTTCAGTCCAACACTTTTGGAATGATGGGGCAGCTTCAATTTCCTTTGCCGTAAGTAAAAATGGTCTTCTTCAGTTCAACATTTTTGGGAATGAGGTGGGGGCAGCTTCAGTATTCCCTTTGACACAACTAAAACGGGGTCTTCTTCAGTCTCAACACTTTTAGGAATGAGGTGAGGAGCTCGAGTTCCCTTGACACGTAGAGTAAAACTGATTTTCTTCATTTAAACCCTTTTTTGGGAATGAGGTTGGGCAGCTCGATTCCCTTTACACAGGTGAAATGGTTTTTTCAGTCTCAGACACTTTAGAAGGGTGGGGGCAGCTTCGTATTTTTCCCTTTGACACTAAGTGAAAGGGTCTTTTTTCAAAAAACACTTTTTAAATGAGGGGAGGCAGCTTCAGTATTTTCCCTTGCACGTAGAGTGAAAGGGGGTTTTCTCATCTCAGACACTTTTAGAATGAGGGAGGAGCTTGTAGTTCCCTTTGACCTAAGGGGAAATGGCTTCTTGAGTCTCAGACATTTTTGGGAATGAGGGAGGCAGCTTTCAGTGTTCCCTTGACACGAAGTGAAACGGGTCGTCTTCAGTCTCGACACTTTTAGGAAATGAGTTAGCACTTCATATTTCCCCTTTGACCGAGAGTAAACTGGCGTCTTCATCTCAACACTTTTAGGAAATGATTTGGCACTTCAGTATTCCCCTTTGCACGTGTGAAACGGGTCTTCCAGTCTCAGACTTTTTTAGAATGGGGTGAGGCAGCTTCATAGTTCCCCTTTGCACGTAAGTGAAACGGGTCTTCTTCAGTCCAAGACTTTAGGAATGAGGTGAGGCACTTCGATTCCCTTTGCACGTAGGTGAAACGGGCTTCTGCATCTCAGAACTTTTAGAATGAGGTGACGTTTCAGTATTTCCCCTTTGAAGAGAGTGAAACTGGTCTTTTCATCTCAACACTTTTAAAATGGGGTGAGGCAGTTTCAGTATTTCCCCTTTTGACACGTAGAGGAAAAGGGTCTCTTCAGTCCAACATTTTGGGAATGAGGTGGGGCAGCTTCAGTTTTCCCCTTTGACACGTAGATGAAACGGTCTTTTTCAGTCTCAGACACTTTAAATAAAGGTGGGAGCTTCAGATTTCCCTTTGAATTTTAGAGTGAAAAGGTCTTCTTCATTCAGACACTTTTTGGAATGGGGGTGGGGCGCTTCATATTTCCCTTTTGCCACGTAATAAACGGGTCTTCTTCAGTCTCAGCACTTTGGGAATGGGTGAGCAGCTTCATGTTCCCTTTGACACGTGGTGAAACTGGTTTTCTTCAGTTCAACACTTTTAGGAATGAGGGAGGCAGCTTCAGTTTCCCTTTGACACGAAAGGTGAACTGGTCTTTTTCAGTCTCAAACCTTTTAGAAGAGGTGAGGCAGCTTCATAGTTCCTTTGACAGTAAGTGAAATGGTCTTCTTCGTCCAACACTTTTGGGAATGGGGTGAGGCAGCTTCAGTAGTTCCCCTTTGCCACGTAGAGTGAAACTGGTCTTTTCAGTCCAACACTTTTAGGAATGGTGGCAGCTTCATAGTTTCCCTTTTGACCGTGAGTGAAACTGGTTTTCCCCAACCCCTTTTTTGGGAATGAGGGGGCAGTTTCAGTATTCCCTTGACACGTAGAGTGAAACTGTTTCTTCATTCAAGACACTTAAATGAGGTGAGGCATTCAGTATTTCCCCTTTGACACGTAGGTGAAATGGTTTCTTCAGTCTCAGACACTTTTGGGAATGAGGTTGGGCAGCTCATATTTTCCCTTTGACACGAAGAGTGAAAGTCTTTTTCGTCTCAGACACTTTTAGAATGGGGGAGCAGCTTCATATTTTCCCCTTTGACACGTAGGTAAAACGGTTTTCGTTCAACACTTTTAGAATGAGTGAGCAGCTTCATTTTCCCTTGACCGAGAGTAAAACTGGTTTCTCGTCTCAGAAACTTCGGAAATAGGTGAGCACTTCAGTAGTTCCCTTTGACACGTAGATTTGAAATGGTCTTTTCATTAAACATTTTTGGGAATGATGAGGCACTCAGTAGTTCCCTTTGACACGTAAGTGAAATCGCTTCAGTCTCAGACACTTTTAGAATGATGAGGCAGCTTCAGTAGTCCCTTTGACACTAATAAAACTGGCTTTTTCAGTCCAACATTTTTAGAATGAGGTGAGATTCAGTATTTCCCTTTTCCCCGTAAGTGAAATGGTGTTTCAGCCAGACATTTTTTGGGAATAGGTGAGGCAGTTTCATAGTTCCCTTTGAACTGAGGAAAGGGTCTCTTCATCTCAGACTTTTTAAGGAATGAGGTGGGGCAGTTTCATGCCCTTTGCCGTAAGGAAACTGGTCGTCTTCAGTCTCAACACTTTTGGGAATGAGGTTAGGCATTCAGTATTCCCTTGCACGTAGAGTGAAACTGGTCGTTTCAGTCTCAGACACTTTTAGAAGGGGTGGGGCATTTCGTATTCCCCCTTGACACGAAAGTGAAACGGCGTTTTCATCCAGACAGACTTTTGGGAAGGGGTGACATTTCAAATTTCCCCTTTTGACACGTAGAGTGAAATGGTCGCTTCAGTCTCAGACACTTTTAGGAAGAGTAGGCGCTTCGTATTCCCCTTTTAAAAGTAGATGAAAGGGGTGTCTTCATTCAGACCTTTTGGAATGGGGTTTGGGCACTTCAGAGCCCCCTTTTGACCCGTAGAGTAAAAACTGGTCTCTTCAGTCTCAACATTTTTTTGGAATGAGGTTAGGCGCTCAAGTTCCCTTTGCCGTGGGAAAAAAAAGGGTCGTTTTTCAGCCAGCCCTTTTTTTGGAAGGGGTAGGAGCTTCAGTATTTCCCCTTTTTGACACAGATAAAACGGTCGTCTTCATCTAACCTTTTGGGAATGATTTAGCAGCTTCAGTAGCCCCCTTTGACCGTAAGTGAAACTGGTCGTCTCAGTCCAACACTTTTGGGAATGAGGTGGGGAAAGCTCAGAGTTCCCTTTTGACACTAAGTGAAACGGTCGTTTTCAGTTCAGACCTTTTGGGAATGAGGTGAGGCGCTTCATATTTTCCCTTTTTGACAGTAAGGAAACTGGCGTCTTCAGTTCAGACACTTTTTGGAAAGGTGGGGCAGCTTCATATTCCCTTTGAAAATGGGTAAAAACGGGTCTTTTTCAGTTCAGACATTTTTAGGAATAGGAGGCAGCTTCTATTCCCCTTTGACCTGAGTGAAACGGGTCTTTCATCCAGACATTTTTTGGGAAGGGGTTTAGCCTTCAGTATTCCCTTTGACACGTAGAGTGAAACGGTTTTCTCATCTCAACACTTTTGGAATGAGGTGGGGCAGCTTCAGTAGCCCCCTTTGACACGTAGAGTAAAACTGGTCTTTTCAGTCTCAACATTTTGGGAATGAGGTTAGCAGCTTCAGAGTTCCTTTTGACACTAATTTAAACGGGTCTTCTTCATCTCAGACACTTTGGGAATGAGGTGAGGCTGCTCAGTAGTTCCCTTTTGACCTAGAGTAAACTATCTTCTTCATCTCGACACTTTTGGGAATGGGGGTTAGGCAGCTTCAGAAAATTCCCCTTTGACACAAGTAAAAGGTTTTCTTCCCAGACACTTTGGGAAGAGGTTAGCCAAGTTTCAGAGTTCCCTTTGACACGTAAGTGAAACGGTCTTTTTCATCTCGCACTTTTGGGAAATTTGGGGGTTGGGCAGCTTCAGTATTTTCCCTTTGGGCAGTAGAGTAAAAACTGGTTTCTTCAGTCCAGCCCTTTTGGGAATGGGGTGAGGCACTTCATATTCCCCTTTGACCGTAGATGAAACTGGTCTTCTTCAGTCCAGACCTTTTAGGAATGAGGTTAGGCGCTCAGTATTTCCCCTTTGCACGTAGAGTGAAACGGTCTTCTTCATCTCAGACCCTTTAGGAATGAGGTGGGGCAGCTTCATATTCCCCTTTGACAGTAATGAAAGGGTCTTCTTCATCTAAACACTTTTAGAATGAGGTTAGGCAGTTTCATTTTCCCTTTGAAGAAGGAAAGGTCTTCTTCATCTCGCCCTTTTTAGAAGAGGTTAGAGCTTCAGTAGTTCCCTTTTGACACGTAGAGTGAAACTGGCTTCTTCAGCCCAGACATTTTTTGGAATGAGGGAGGCAGCTTCATATTTTTTCCCTTTGGGACACGTAGAGGAAACGGTCTTCTTCAGTCTCGACCTTTTAGGAAGAGGAGGCGTTTTCATATTCCCTTTTGCACGTAGGTAAAAATGGCTTTTCAGTCCAGACAGTTTTTGGAATAGGAGGAGTTTCATATTTCCCCCTTTTGACAGTAAGTGAAACGGGGCTTTTTCATCTCGACACTTTGGGAAATGGGGTGAGGCAGTTTTCAGTGTTCCCTTTGACACGTAGATGAAACGGTTTTCTTCATTCAAAACATTTAGGAATGGGTGAGCGCTTCAGTATTTCCCCTTTGACACGTAGAGTGAAACTGGTCTTCTTCATCTCAACATTTTTAGGAATGAGTGGGGCAGCTTCATATTCCCTTTGCACGTAGAGTGAAACTGGTCTTCTTCAGCTCAACACTTTTAGAATGGGGTGACACTTCAGTGTTCCCTTTGAACGTGACGAAACGGTCTTCTTCAGTTCAGACACTTTAGGAATGAGGTGGGGCAGCTTCATGTTCCCTTTGACACGTAGAGTGAAACGATTTTCTTCATCCAGACATTTTTTAGAATGGGGTTAGGCAGTTCAGAGTTCCCCTTTGCACAGAGTGAAAGGTCTTTTTCAGCCAGACACTTTTGGGAATGAGGTGAGGCAGCTTCAGTATTTCCCTTGACACGTAGAGGAAACGGTCTTCTTCAATTCAACATTTTTTGGAATGAGGTGAGGCAGCTTCATATTCCCTTTGACAGTAGAGTGAAACTGGTCTTTTTCTTCAGACCTTTGGGAATAGGTGAGGCAGCTTCATGCCCTTTGACACGAGATGAAACGGGTCTTTTTGAGTCTCAGCCCTTTTTAGAAAGGTGGCAGTTTAGTGCCCCTTTTGACATAGAGTGAAACGGCTCTTCGTTCAGCCCTTTTTAAATGAGGTTAGGCAGATTTTTCCCCCTTTTTTGACAGTAAGGAAAAGGCGCTTCATCTCGACACTTTTGGGATGGGGTTCACCAGTAGTTCCCTTTTGACACTAGAGTGAAAACGGGGCTTCTTCAGTCTCAACACTTTTGGGAATGAGGTGAGGCGTTCATAGTTCCCTTACACTAAGTGAAATGGCTTTTTCGTCTCAGAAGACTTTTGGGAATGAGGTGAGGGCTTCATTTAGTTCCCTTTTTTTGACACTAAGAGGGAAACGGGTCTTCTGCATCTCAACACTTTGGGGAATGAGGTAGGCAGCTTCAGTATTCCCCTTTGACACGAGAGTGAAACTGGTCTTTCATCTCAGACATTTTTAGGAAGAGGGAGGCATTCAGTAGTTCCCTTTGACACTAGATGAAACTGGTCCTTCAGTCTCAACATTTTTTGGAAATGAGGTAGGCAGCTTCATAGTTCCCTTTACCAAAGGAAACTTCTTCTTCGCTCAACCTTTTGGGAATGGGGTGAGGCACTTCAGTATTTCCCCCTTTGACACGTAAGTGAAACTGTTTCTTCATCTCAACATTTAGAATGAGGTGGGGCGTTCATAGTTCCCTTTGACACGTAAGTGAAACGGTTTCTTCTTCATCTCAGCACTTTTGGGAAGAGGTGAGGCGCTTCATATTCCTTTGACACGAGAGGAAACGGGTCTTCTTCATCCAGCCCTTTTAGAATGGGGGTGAGGCAGCTTCATATTTTCCCTTTTGACACAGAGTGAAAGGGTCTTCTTCGTCTCAACATTTTTTGGGAATGAGGGGGGGCACTTCAGTTTCCCTTTGACCGTAAGGGGAAATGGTCTTCTTCATCTAGACACTTTGGGGAATGGGGTGGGGCAGCTTCTATTTCCCTTTTGACACGAGAGTGAAACGGTCTTTTCATCTCAGCACTTTAGAATGGGGTGAGCAGTTCAGTATTCCCCCTTTGCCGTAGAGAAAAAATGGTCTTCTTCGTCTCGGGGACACTTTAGGAATGAGGTGGGGCGGGCTTCTAGTTCCTTGACCTAGATAAAAACGGTTTTCTTCAGCCAGACATTTTTTGGGAATGAGGTGGGGCACTTCAGTATTTCCCCTTTGCCCACTAAGTGAAACTGGTTTCTTCAGTCTCAGACCTTTAGGAATGGGTTAGGCATTTCAGAGTTCCCTTTGACACGTAGAGTGAAAGGGGTCTTCTTCGTCCAGACAAAAACTTTTAGGAATGAGTGGGGCAGCTTCAGTAGTTCCCTTTGACAGTAGAGTGAAACGGTCTTCTCATTTCTCAGACAGACTTTTGGGAAGAGGTGAGGCAGCTTCAGTTTCCCTTTGACACGAGGGAAACGGTCTTCTTCGTCTCGGACAGCTTTTAGGAATAGGTGAGGCAGCTTCAAAAATTCCCTTTTGACCGTAAGGAAACTGGCTTCTTCATCTAAACAGACTTTTAGGAATGGGGTGGGGCCCTTTCGTATTTCCCCTTTTGACACAAGTGAAACGGTTTTCTCAGTCCCCAACAAATTTTTAGAAGAGGTTCAGCTTCAGTATTCCCCTTTGACACGTAGAGGAAAACTGGTCTTCTTCATCTCAACAGACTTTTGGGAAAGATTTAGCAGCTTCATAGTTCCCTTTGACACTGGTGAAACTGTCTTTTTTCCCCAGACAGACTTTTGGGAATGAGGTTGGGGCCTTCATAGTTCCCTTTGCACTAGGTGAAACTGTCTTTTTCATCTCAGACAGATTTTTTGAATGAGTAGGCACTTCATAGTTCCCTTGCACAAAGTGAAAGGTCTTCTTCATCTCAAAGACTTTTAAAAATGAGGTGAGGCACTTCAGAAATTCCCTTTAAACACTAGGGGAAAACTGGCTTTTTCTTTCCAGAAAAATTTGGGAAATGGGGGGAGGCGCTTCATAAGTTCCCTTTGACACGTGAGTGAAACGGGTTTTCTTCAGTCTCAGACAGACTTTTGGGAAATGAGGTGGGAGCTTCGTATTCCCCTTTGACACGTAGGTGAAACGGTCTTCTTCATTTCTAAACAGACTTTTGGGAATGGGGTTAGGCCCAGTTCTTTTCCCCTTTGAACGTAAGTAAAAAAGGTCGTCTTCAGTCTCAGCACTTTTGGGAAGGGGTTGGGCAGTTTCATTTCCCTTTGCCAGAGTAAAACGGTCTTTTTCAGTCCGGGACCTTTTGGGAATAGGTGGGGCCGTTTCAGTATTTTTTTCCCTTTGACAGTGATGAAATGGTCTTCTTCTCTCAGACACTTTTAGGAAGGGTTGGCAGCTTCAGTATTTTCCCTTTGCAGAAAGGGGAAAACGGGCTTCTTCATTTCCCAGACCTTTTAGGAATGAGGTAGGCACTTTCAGATACCCCCTTTGCACGTAGGTGAAACGGGGTCTTTCATCTAAACCCTTTTGAATTTGGTGGGGCAGTTTCATAGTTCCCTTTGACCGTAAGTGAAAGGGTCTTTTTCATTCCCAGACACTTAGGAATGAGGTGAGGCAGTTTCAGTTTTTCCCTTTGACAGAGTTGAAATGGTCTTCTTCAGTCTCAGACATTTTTTAGAATGGGGTTTTGGCAGTTCGTAGTCCCTTTGCACTAGAGTAAACGGCTTTTCACCAGACACTTTTAGAATGAGGGGGCAGCTTCGTACCCCTTTGACACGTAGGGGAAAACGGCGTCTTCAGTTCGACACTTTTAGAATAGGTTAGGCACTTCATTAGTTCCCTTTGACACGTAAGTGAAAGGTCGTCTTCATCTCAGACACTTTTGGGAAAATAGGTTGGGCATTCAGATTTTCCCTTTTGACACGAAGTAAAATGGTCGCTTCACTCGACACTTTTGGGGAATGAGGTGGGGCACTTCTAGCCCCCTTTGACACGTGAGTGAAACGTCGCTTCAGCTCAGACACTTTTAGGAATGATGGGGGCAGCTTCAGTATTCCCTTGACACGTAGGGGAAAACGGGTCTTTTCAGTCTCAACACTTTTAAAATGAGGTAGGCAGCTTCAGTAGTTCCCTTTGCACGAGAGTGAAACTGGCTTCTTCATCTCAACATTTTTTGGGAAATAGGTTGGGCAGCTTCAATTTCCCTTTAAACAGTAGAGTAAAAACGGGTTTCTTCATCTCAGACACTTTTGGGAATGGGGTTAGGCAGTTTCATATTTCCCTTTGCACGTAGAGTGAAACTGGTTTCTTAGTCCGACACTTTTAGGAATGGGGTTGGGCAGCTTCGTATTTCCCCTTTTGAACTAGAGGAAACGGTTTTCTTCAGTCTAAAACACTTTTGGAAGAGGTGAGGCAGTTCAGTATTTCCCTTTGACACGTAGAGTAAAACTGGTCTTCTTCATCTCAACTTTTTTGAATGGGGTTTGGGCATTCAGTAGTTCCCTTTGACACGTAAGTAAAAACTGGTTTTTCAGTCTCAACACTTTTAGGAAGAGGTTAGGCACTTCAGTTTCCCCTTTGACACTAAGTAAAACTTTTTCTTCAGTCTCAAAACATTTTGGGAAATGATTTTGGCACTTCATATTCCCCTTTTGACACTAGAGGGAAACTGGTCTTCTCATCTCAACAGACTTTTAGAATGAGGTTAGGCAGCTTCAGTATTCCCTTTGACCGAAGTAAAAAGGGGTCTTCTTCAGTCTCAACACTTTGGATGAGGTTGGCAGTTCAGTATTTCCCTTGCACGTAAGTGAAATGGTCTTCTTCAGTCTCAGAAGACTTTTTAGGAATGAGGAAGGCAGCTTCATAGTTCCCTTTGACCTAAGTAAAAGGGGCTTTTTCAGTCTCAAACAACTTTTAGGAATGAGTGAGCGCTTCATATTTCCCCTTGACCGTGAGTAAAAAGGTCTTCCATCCAGACAGACTTTTAGGAATGAGGGAGGCGCTTCAGTAGTTCCCTTTGAACGTAATGAAACGGTTTTCTTCAGTCTCGACGACTTTTAGGAAAGGTGGGGCGCTTCAGTGTTCCCTTTGCACGTAAGGAAATGGCCTTCATCTCAGACAATTTGGAATGAGGTGAGGCACTCAGTATTCCTTTGACAAAGAGTGAAACTGGTTTTCTTCAGCTCAGACAGACTTTTAGGAATGGGGTGGGCAGCTTCAGTATTTCCCCTTTGACACGTAGAGTAAACGGGTTTTTTTTCAGTCTCAACAGACTTTTGGGAAATGATTTTAGCACTTCAGAGTTCCCTTTGAACTAGATGAAACGGTTTTTTCGTCTCAGACAGACTTTAGGAATGGGGTTAGGCAGTTTCAGTAGCCCCCTTTTGACACGAATAAAACTGGTCTTTTTTCAGTTCAACAGACTTTTAGAATGATTTTAGCAGCTTCATAGTTCCCTTTACAGTAGGTGAAACTGGCTTCTTCACCCTAGACAACTTTTAGGAATGGGGTTAGGATTTCAGTAGTTCCTTTAAATTTTGATGAAACGGTCTTCTTCAGTTCAGACAGACTTTTGGGAAAGAGGTTAGGCAGTTTCAGTATTCCCTTGACACGTAGAGTAAAAACTGGTCTTTTTCAGTCTCAGACAGATTTTTTGGGGAATGAGGGACAGTTCAGTATTTCCCCTTTGACAAGAGTAAAACTGGTTTCTTCAGTCCAGACGATTTTTTAGGAATGAGGTTAGGCAGCTTAAAAATTCCCTTTTTGGGACACGTAGAGTAAAACTGGTTTTCTTCATCCAGAAAGACTTTTAGAATGAGGTTGGGCAGTTCGATTTCCTTTACCTTAAAGGTCCTTTGGGTGGGGGGATCCGGGCAGGGAAGCACCTCAGGACCTTGTTTTTAAAGGGCATTTTTCCTACAATTTTTTTCCACCTGAAAATGAATGCGCTTTAGCATTATGAGCAACTCTTTCCTGACTGGGGGGTCTTGTTTTCTGAGCTAAGCCCTTCTGACATATTCCAAATAAATGTCGAGGGAAGGCAGCAAACAGTTTTTGTATCCAGACAAGTTTCAACGCCAGTTGGCCCCCCCCAAAGTACTCACCGGCCCAAAGAAAGCAAATATTCCTTCATGTTTTCCCTGCTTGGTGTGCAGCCATGCTCTTTGGCCCGGGTTTTGGAACACCTGAGTATTTGTACGGGATTGACACACGGATGTACAGATGAAGTTGCAGCATTGTTTTGTCCGACCAAAAACATTTTTTTTTGCAATCCTTTTTTTTTGCCCTTTACCACCCTTGGGTTTCCACTTTTAAATTTTGGGCTTCGCCCCACTGCAATTTATGGAGGGCCCAAATTTGCCCTTTTGTTGACATTCCCCCTGCGAAAATTTTTGGTGATAAAAACCCTCATACAGTTTATGGCAATTTGTAAAGAAAGCTGAAATAAAAACAAGACAAGAGCGTCCAGATTCGAACGACGGCCACCACTTCAACCAGAGAAAGCATCGATGTTGAACAAAAAAGTTTTGGAGAGGAGGAGAAATCCCCAATAAAGGCACACTCTGCAAGCGGGTTTTTGGGTGTGTGGTGCCTTTGTACTGAATGAGGTCAGTAAAAAGTTGCTCCATATGGTGTGCGAAGGGTTGACAAAAACCCTTTGCTGCAAAGTGGGCATGATGAATGTATCCCCATCCACATCTACAAAGTTTGACTTTTCTTTCTTAATTGAGTCCCAACCCAGCCCTTTTCCCCTCATAACAGCAAAAACGAATCCATCATATTGATAACAAATTTTGACCAAGGCAAACCTGTTCTTCGAAAAATTTTCAAGTTTTTGAATAAGTTTTCACTATTACTTTGTAAAAAGAAAACTGGGGGTGTTTGACAGTCCCCATCTGTCGACGTTCGAGAAATATTACAAAACAGTCAAAATTTTATCATGTTTGAGTTCATCGCCTCACAAAGTTCGGGGGAAAAATATTCCCTTTAATTTTTCCAAAAGCCTTCTGGAATTTTGCGAAACCCCAAATTTCAGTTTGTGATGCAGTTGTGGGAAAATTTCCCAATTTTTTGTAACCCGTTGCATTTGCGAACCCTTTGAAAGACCACATTTTTTTGGGAAGGCAGACAGGGCCATTTTTTTTCCCGCCACAAAACGATTCCCAAAACAGAGCGCGCGCACACACGCACACAAATTGTACCGATTTTATAACATTTATCATCAGAAACAAAAATTTAACCCCCTTGCCCCTTGGGCCCGTCTAGGTTTTACTTATAAAAATCAAAGGGGAAGGTAGAAACTCCGAAATTTGGATGACTGATGTTAAATAAAAAACAGAAAAAATACAAACCTTGGTCAAAATATGTTTTATTTGCCCCAAAAAAGTTAACTTTTTAAAGAAATTCCACATGCATAAAAGTTTTAAACTTTGTTGTAAAGGGGAAAAAAAAATTATGCTAATTTCAACACACTACCGAACTGCATGAAACGCCATCGTAATTGGCATAGTTAATGTTAAGATTTTCGCCGAGATCGCCACCATCAGCCACCAAAATCGACATCGGACTCCTCTCCTTTCACTATTTCTTCTAATTTAAAGCCAGTAAATAGCTCCTCATCACTGTCACTGCCACAAAAAATGTTCGCCAACATCTCCACAGTTTCGTTGTCCATCTTGCCGAAGCGAAAATCTCGATCACAAACTTGCTCTCAACTTCAAAAAATCCTGCGACCGAAGTACTCCATGAAAAAAACGCGCTGTTTGGACTGGAAGGAAGTTGGAAACCGAACTAACGTCACTGTATAACGCCGCAAAGCATTGTGGGAAAAATTCGTCTGCTAGGGGCAGCCAAACGGCATCAGTGTATTTGGGGCCACAGCGGGCGTTACAAGGATACGAAAGGCATCGCGTTTCGGGCCACAGTGGGCGATCCAAGGGGCAGAGGGTTAATTTTTGAACAATTTTCAATACCTTGGTCCTCACACACAGGGTCTCTCTCAGATTCAAAAATCCCTAGCCTTAACAACTAATGTCTAAACACAGAAAATAATTTTAAAATTTAAACAAATAAAAATTAACAACTGTAAAAAGATCAAAACAAATTATAAAAAAGACTTGTAACAAAATTAAATTTTATTAAAAAAACACAGACAGACGTGTACCAAAACATTCTCAGTGTAATAAAAAACATTATCATTAATTAGAAAATAACAGGGGTGATGTAAACATTTTAAATCAAACAATTCCCTTGCTTACTTGGTCTCTTAAGTTCTTTATCACTATGCTATTAGGAAATAACCAGTTTGGAACAAAAAATATTTTTTAATTGCCACAAAACATGATTAAGTTCATCTTCCCTCCCGAAAGGAGTTTAAAAACTTTTATAAATAAAAAATTCTTACCATTGCCTCTGCATTCTGTGTCCTGTCTTCTAGTGGGACGAGGGGGGTTCAGTTGAGTATTCCTGCTTACAGATGGTTCCACTGGATTCTTGGCGAACTTTGGGAAATGAGCCCCATAGACAGTTTTCTCCGGGAGTGGTTGTCCTGCAATAGGAGAAAAATATATCACTGACTTTCCCCAAATGCTTAATATTTTGTTACACTCCTATCAGCATTTGATTCCTTCCTTAGCAATAAAAAAAACCCTTAGAAGTTCAATTAAATAAGGCATGAAAAAACCAAGGATAAAAGGGAGAAAATGGAGATGAACTGATAGGTACCCCCAGCAGAGGTAAACACAACATTTAAAACCAAAATAATGTGTGTGTGTGTGTGTGTGTGTGTGTGTGTGTGTGTGTGTGTGTGTGAGGAGAGAGGAGAGAGAGAGAGAAGAGAGAGAGAGAGGAGAGAGAGAATTTCAAGTCGCCCCTCAACTCGGGGCGTCACAACACGTGGTTTTTTTTTTGTTGACTCAACGGTAAAGAAACACGTGTTCAGTCTAGTTGGTGGCGATGGCCAATCATCTATTTACAATGATAACAACACTGAAGTTGCTTACCTGGAAGGATGGCATTCTTGTCCAAGGCAGCAACACGATCGCGATGTTTCTTGGTCGTAAGATGCTCGCTGAGCGCCACAGAACCGCGCAACTTGTAAACAATGTCAGCTGGACAAAGGCACGCATCGGGCGGTTCCAGATAAGTGTACTTTGCGGATGTGTTCGCCAATCATTTCAAAGGCATCAGGATTTGACTTCACTTTAACCGATTTTTCGCACCATTCCCATCTCCACGTATTTTTTACACCAGTTTCGTCATATTTTTCTCCACGAGAGACAACACGCACTTCGCCTGACGCCCTCTTGAAAAACTACATCCGCTCAAGTTAACAACAAAGAAAGGTACCAGCTCGCGAACCGCTCCATTTGAGAATCGCAACCTTTTGAGTCTTTTTTCGTTTTTTTTTGGGGGGTCGACTTTTTTTTCCGAGGAAAGTGTATATTTTTTTTACGAGGAAATTTCGAACATTACGCGAATTTCCTCGAATCCGAGTAAGATTTTGACCCCTGAGCTTGGTTTGTTTCATTTTTCCCATGCCGAACCAATTGCCCTAGCCTCCTCCTATCCACTTCACCCAATTTCTTCGGACGCCCACTCCCTTCTTGCCTCTCAATCTGTTTTCCCTCACAAATTTTTTTCTAATACGATACACAGTCGATAGAGGGATGACTGTACTTTGTGAACTTACTCATGCATTCTCAATTCCTCGATTGAAACGCTCCAAAATGACAACTCTGTAGGGGCCGCCATAACCTAGTGGATAAGGCGCTGGCCTCATGAACCAAAGGTCGTGGTTTCGAATCCCGGTTTGGTCTTGGAAATTTTCATGTGGAATGTTTCCAGCTAAAATGACCATAGTTCACCCCGATATCCACCCTGGCATCGCAGGTGTCAGGCTAATGTGACGGACCAGCCGTATGCATATTCTTGATTTGGGCACGGACGTTAAACCCAACTCAAACATGACAACTTTGTGAAAGATTGCATTTTCACGATGTATCATGTCTATTGGAGGGCCTCTGGGTAGACAACATTTCTGGTCTCCCTGTTTGGCGCAAGCATAGTCAGTGTTTCTGTGCTTCCAGTTCGTGATGATGCAACGTAGAACATTCCATGTGTAAAACACAGAACGTCAGGTCTGCCCCAAGGGATGAAAATGTCTGACCCTGGCTCTTGTTGATTTTCTGTTCAGCCTGTCGACAGTCTCGTTCAGGGAAGAGATTATGGCCCTTTCCGCTAACCAGTCCGAGTCTGCACAGTGAGCATGAAAATCCGGGTAGACTGCTTCTATCAGAACCTCCTGGTGGGACCGATATAGTATCTGGAAACTCTGATGGCTCAACGGCTTCTGAAACCCGCTGATTTGTAAGCAGCGCCAACTTGTAAGCGCTTACAAATCGGCGCACATTGCATGACTTGTAAAACCGCTGATTTGTAAGCAGCGCCAATTTGTAGAGCGCTTACAAATCAGCGGGCTAGGCTCCCGCCGATTTGTAAGCGCTGCTTAGAAATCGGCGGGTGCTTTACAAATCAGCGGGTTAAGCCCCGCTGTTTTGTAAAGCGCTTTACAAAACGGCGGACGCTTTATATCCTGTTTCTTTGGATTAAAACGATAAACTATTATTACGCTTTCAGTAATTATTCCTGCAATTTTGATGACTTCCTATTTCATCAAAACTGTGGACTGAAAAGCAGTGTGTGTGTGTGTGTTCATGTGTGTGTGCGAGTATGTGTGTATGTATATCAGTTTGTGTATGTGAGCCTGTGCATATGTGTGTGTTGGGAGTATATTTCTTTTGCCCTGACTCACTCACACAATCAAATGTCGAAGTCGAAAGCAGAGGACATTGTTGACATGTTTTTATTCATATTTGTTAATTTCTGTAAACGTTACATGAACGACAAAGTGAACTAGAATTGTTTGTTTTTAAACGCAATTTTAAGCACATGTTACAGTTGATAATATAAACACAAATTTCCACACTCAAATGAAATGAAATCGTAACTCAGCTTATATTGAGTGAAGAGACTAGTGCAAGAGAATAGGGAAAAGTTAAACTAGTGTGCAGTTTTCATACTTTCAGCAGAATATTTCTTTAAAAGAATAGATGTGATTGCCAGACACAATCAATAAAAAGACAATGCAGGAACATTATTCGTGGATGCTGAAAATATTTGTAAAAACAAACAAACAAACAACAGGTTTTTTGCATGTTTAACCAAATTTAGTGGTGGACAGATGAAAGTGAAACAACAAAAAAATCATACGCTTCTCCCTCTTGGAATTGTGTGCATCAAAGCAAAGTTAAATCATAATTACACATCTTTGTTATCCTTTATGGCCGCAGTAGGATAGTTGCCATTTTGACACATAACTGGACTTGAAATGAGCATAATTTGTTTAATTTTACAAGTTGTAACGGACAAATTCCAGACCACTGAACATAAATGTGATAAGTAACCTATTTTCATTTCTAAACATGTTGAATGCTTGGACAAGTTAATGATCCTCACCTGCAAAATATCGTTTTAAAATTGCTACATGTTTTCTTCAGTAGAGTCTAGAAAAAACATCAGTAGAGTGTTGGTTGGATTTCATCTGCTTTCTTGTCTCAAACAAATGAAATTCCATGTTTGAAAGCTCCACCCATGATGGTAGTATGTGTTGTACTTCAAAGGAATAGGAACACATCCTCTAATGAATTTTCTGCCTCTGTTGATAACCAGCATAAGGCTGCGGCCATAGTAAACCCGGCTGTCCTGATTTTGACGGGCGTCTCTTTAGCCGGTAGAACGGGTCCGTCAAAGTGGCCATAGTAAACACGGCTTTCCGGAGTTTTGACGGCGTCTCTTGCTGAGGTCAAGGGAAATGTGAGTCGTCACTATCAAAACGGCGCGACGAAACGGACCAGATCGTGTGTTGCTGTGGTGGTGGTGAGGAAGAAAAGAGGGGCCTACGACGTTTGCTGTCCATCCTATCAACAGATCGAGACACATGTACGGAGAATATCACCATCTGATGCCCCAACTGCGCAATCACTCAGAGAAGTTTCATCAGTACCTCAGAATGACACCTCATTCTTTTGATCATCTTCTTGAACTCTGTGCACCTGATCTTCGAGAAAAGTAAACTAAGTCTGCCGAGCAGTTCCACCGGAAGAAAGACTTGTTGTTACACTGAGGTAACTATTTGAATTTTTTTTTCTGTATGTATATATACTGACTTCCATAAAAATTGCGAAAACAAAACAAGCTGAAGGTTGGGGGTGAATTTTATTGGTCACAATTGTACAGAGTGGAAGCGAGAATTCAACGTGATTTGATTCATTACACCGGTAATGTGTGAAAATGTCATCAGCAATATGTCTTTTGTGTGGAAAATCCAAGGCCACGTGACAAACCAGCTTGAAGTCCTAATACCGTGTGTGGCCACCATTTGCATGGACAACTGCTTGACAGCTGCGGCTCATTGAGTGGACCAGGTGGTTGATGCGTCCCCTTGGCACACCAGCCCACACATGGACGATGGCCTGGTGAAGTTGAGCCGCTGTTGCTGGTTGTGGACGCAGGAGGTCCAACCGTCTGCCAAGTTCATCCAAAAAATGTTCTATTGGGTTTAAATCGGGACTGAGGGCTGGCCAGGGCAGCACATTGACGTTGTTATGCTGAAGAAATTGCTGGGTGGCCCTGGCGGTGGGTGGTCTTGCATTGTCCTGTTGGAATGTCCAGTTTGGGTGTAGCGCAAAAAAAGGAACGACGTGGGGTCTGAGCACCTGGTTGATGTAGCGCTGTGCATTGACAGCCCTGTCCGCGACCAGGACCAATGTTCTGAAAGATGACTGGTCCTATGGCATGGTTAATGCCAATTGCACCCCATATCATAACGTTCGGGCCTCCCCAGGGGTTCCGCTCTACCAAATGGGAGTCGGCATAGCGTTCACCAGGTCAACGCCACATTCTGGCACGACCGTCAGCCATGTCAATACAAAAACGGCTCTCATCTGAGAACAGTATGTGTCCCCACTACTGCCTGCCCCAGTTGATTCGGGCTTGTGCCCACTGCAGCCTGTCCTGCCGGTGTCTTGGTGTCAGTACCGGACCTCTGTGAGGACGCCTACATGCCAGCCCGTTCTCCTGAAGA
Source organism: Conus ventricosus (assembly GCA_018398815.1). NCBI lineage: Eukaryota > Metazoa > Mollusca > Gastropoda > Neogastropoda > Conidae > Conus > Conus ventricosus. Next base: position 23,495 of record JAFLJL010018199.1, read on the forward strand.
CGCCGCCGCACAGTGTTGAGGCTGATTCGTTGCTGGAGATTCCCAGGCACCTGTCGAGCAGTGTTAGCGGCTGTTTGCCGCCTGTCCCGCAGATGGGTTCAAACAAGATGGCGATCCTCTCTTGGTGTGGTGACCCGAGGACAGCCTGGCCGGGGACGATCATCAGTGGTACCAGTGACTCGCATGCAGTGCTAGCAGACGATAGATGGTTGAGATGTGGACGTTAAAGATGTTGGCGACCTGCCTGGCATCCACACCAGCCTCCAGATGGCCTAGGGCACGATTGCGTTCCTCTGCTCGTAGTCTTGGCATCTCTGTAGCGCTCAGACGGCAAGTCGTTACCTGAACCTTGTAGCGCGGCTTTATAAGGGCTGCATGCCCGTGTACTTGTAGCTGGTTAACTTTGCTCTGCATAGTGTGCACATGCCTCACATGCAGCAACCAGTTTGCCATTTTTGTTGACCCTCCAGTGCCGGGAATGATGTGTTGCTCACACAATTTTTTCACTGCACGTGAGTCTTGGACCCAACAACTTGCCACAATGGTTCAATATTGTATATTCACCCGAAAAATAGCCTTTCAATTTTTCGCGTTTTTTATGGAAGTCGGTATAACGTTTGAGTGTGCCTGTCTGTCTCTGTTTGGCGCTGTCTGGTGTGTGTGTGTGTGTGTGTGTGTGTTTTGTGTGTGCGCGCGGTGCAAATGCGTGTGAATGAGTATTTGCGTGTGTGGTTGTATTTGTGTGTTTCTATACAGCAGAAATGAAACTTGGATAAAAAAAAACGAGCAAAAACTCCACATTTGATGTAACCATGGGATCGTATGATGGTGCCGAAACATGTGAACTAGTCGGACTTTTCATGCTATCCAACATCCAAAAACAACTTGGAAAACAGGTCGGTTTGTACAGAGATGACAGCCTTGCTGCATTAAACAATAATCCAAGAACTATTGAAAACAAGAAAAAAGAATTATGTAAAATCTTCAAAAACCACAATTTAAAAATCACAATAGAAGCAAATAAAAAAAAGTAGTGAATTACCTAGACATAACATTAGACCTCAATGACAATGTGTATAAACCATATAAAAAACCCAATGACATACCAATCTATGTAAACGTCAAAAGCAACCACCCACCATCTATACTAAAAACAATACCCAACGGTATAAACAAGAGACTATCCAACCTATCATGCAATGAAAATGCATTCAATAATGCAGCAACAGAATACCAAGAAGCATTACAAAAAAAGTGGTTACAATTACAAACTACAATAGAGCCCAGACAATAACACGAACAGAAATAAGAAACGCAGAAAAAGGAAGATCATATGGTACAACCCACCATATGATGGACAAGTAAAAACAAATGTAGGAAAAGAATTCTTTAAAATCTTGGCAACATCATTTCCAAAAGAACACAAACTGTCCAAAATATTCAACAAAAACACCATTAAACTATCATACTCATGTATGCCCAACCTCAAAAACATAATTGACTCATCAAACAAAATGAAAAGAACACGAAAGAGAAGGGTGCTGAAAGGACATCTTGCAACTGCACCAAAAAAGAACAGTGCCCCCTAAGCAACAAATGTCTTCACAGCAATATTGTATACCAAGCTACGGTAACATCAGAAAATGAAAAAGAAACATACATAGGGATTACTGAAAACACTTTCAAAACCAGATACCAAACCATAACAGTCATTCAAAAATGAAAAATACAAAAATCAAACAGAACTGAGTAAATACATTTGGAAACTCAAAGATAAAAAAATAGACTACAGCATATCATGGAAAATCATAAAAAGAGCAACACCATACAACAATATTTCCAAAAAATGCAACCTATGTTCCACAGAAAAATGGTTAATATTATGCAAACCATACTTAGCAACTCTGAACACAAAAGTAGAAATAGTGAATAATTGCAGGCACAAGTGGAAATCTTTGCTAGCACATTCCACCTGAACAGGCCCTAACAAAAACAAAAACAAAAAAACAAAAAACAAAAAAACCCACACACACACACACACACAGGCCCCACGTGTAGCAAACGAAACCCGCACACACAGAGACAAGATCAGGTCCCGCACGCCATAAAAGACCGTTGGCGTGCCACAAAAAAGTCATCCTGAGGAGAGAGACATATCTTGAAACAAGCTTGTAGATGAATTTTATGGTCATTTATAAATCTAACCCAAAGATGAAAAAGCACACAACAACTGAACAAAACAACTTACTTATAACTACAACACACACACAACACACACACAAAACACACACACAAACACAAAACACTGATGTAAAGACACTAAATGATGCACCTTTGTTGATGTTTGTGGAAAATTCTCCTGTTCGGCTTGCTCCACTGTTTCACCGCTGCAGTGAAGTCAAAGTCTTTGAGTTCTCCCCCTTCGATGCCCACCCTCATCAGCTGCTCACACCTCTCTGCAGACAGGCGATTCCTCCTTTGTGTCTGCCCTTCGATGCCCACCCTCATCAGCTGATCACACCTCTCTGCAGACAGGCGATTCCCCTTTGTGTCTGAATCATGTTCTGGGCTGAAAAGGCTCGTTCGCAATCTGCAGTGTGAACCGGATGTGTTAGGACCAAGCTCAATAATCCGGACAGATTTGGGAACTGTAGTGAGCCTTCTTCTTGCAGCTTGGCCATGGCTGTCCACACAGCAGAGAGTGAGTGTGTAGAATATTTGTTGGACTTCACAGTGTCTTTACACTTCTTCGACTCACTGACAATGTCATCAGGGGTACACTGGAGAAAAGGCCCACTGGTCGTCTCCACGCCATCAGGGTCTGTGTGATGCTGCTCTTCACTGTAGAACTTGGCATTGTCCGCAACATCATTGTTCCCCCACAATTCCACCTCTTTCTCTGGCATAAACTGCAGGGGCTTCATTCCCAGCACACAGAACTTTGATAACATCTCAGTCTCCCGGAAATCTTGATCTGACATTGTCAATCATGGCCTGAAGAAATCGGGTTTTGGCAGATTCAAAGTGAGAGGCATTTCTTGCCACCAGGTGCTGGCCCTTAAAGACACCATCCACCAGCTCCACCTCAAGCTGTCTATAGTAGCCAGCACACCTATCAGAATCCTTCATGCTCTCCAAGTCTCTCAAACAGCTGTTCACATTTGTCTTCACCACACTGACATCCACATCTTTTCTTTGAAAAAAACTGACTGAGAGTCATTATTGGCTGTAGCCAGTCCATCATGCCATACATGATTCTAATGAACAGCTCCTGTCCAACTTTCTTCAGCCCTGCTGCTTTTGCATCACTTGCTGGTCGTGACTGAAGGTGATCAGAGAGTCAGTGGTCCTATACACCGTTTCCAGTGCCATGAAGAAACTCGACCACCTCACTGAGTGCACTTCTCTGATGTGAAGAACAGGGTCCTCAAGCACCTTTTGAATGGATTTCAGTTGGTCACATCTTGCAGGAGATTTATAGAAGTAATAATATATGCTCTGAAGTGTTTTTTTGAAGTCCTGAACCGCTGGGACGTTTTCTGCAGCCTGCTCTGACACGAGTGCAATGCGATGCGCACTGCAGTGGATGTTCTTTAGATGTGGATTGACACACAAGAATTGGCCAGTAAGTCCATGCTTTTCTCATGTCATTACATGAGCACCATCTGTGCCCAGACCAAACACCTTTGTGATGGGAATGTGCCTCTTATCCAGTTCACTTTTGATACTGTCAAATATTGCCTTGCCAGTGTCAGCATGAAGCCTAACATCT